>JAJHSJ010000002.1:1059725-1145767 GCA_021015155.1 Magnolia officinalis
CCTTGCTTTGGCGTAGATCGACCAGTGCTTTATAACGCCCTATAGATGCCATGCTTCCGAGGTGTTTGTAGACAAAAGGATCTCCTAGAGGGATGTCTTTGGAACTGAAAGCTTTGCTTCCATTCTACTTTCCTATCTTACGAAAAGCTCTGCTAGGTACTTGCCTTCCCTCTCTGCGACCTGTGCAAAAGGCATGAGTGATTATATAAAAGAACTATCACAAAAAACAGACTAAGCTAGTTTTTAGAAGCGAGCCCAAGTAGATATTTAATTGGTTGAATGTATTGGTGATTTCATTTTGGATTGAGAGAGAGCAGTTGACACCATTTTTATTGTTTCTCATTGTCAGATATCATACTAAGAACAAAGAAAATAAGAAGACTACAATACAACAAAGGTTGCCAACCTGAGCTAGAGCTGGAAGAACTTACTTCCCTGTCTGTTCAAGAAAACTAGCACAATCTCCAAGTGCAAACACATCTTCTACTGAAGGAACTCGCAACCACTCATCAATACCGATTCTATATCAAACCGTGACAAGTATAATTAGAGGGATGCTCATTGAAAAGTTTAATAAACAAGAAAGAGCATAAAGAATGCAGATGAAAAATATAGTCATTGGACTGCTTTGCTACAATACCTTCCGCCATGAGACTCAGGAAGACCTAGTGATTTCACAAATTGCGAGGGGCCGACCCCTGTAGACCAGACTAGTAGACCATAGGGAACATTGGTCCCATCGTTGAGGACTATCTTTTTTTGGTGCACTTCTTTCACGACACCCCCGCATAAGGCGAACACCGCACTAATATAAATTTGAGCATAGATAATTCAATATCATTTTTGTATAAATAAAATCCTCAATAAGCATTGTGCTCATGTCAAAGTGATGAGCTTGTGCAAGATTACCTTGGTCAAATGCTTGGTTGCATATTGCCTCAGTCCAACATCAAATGACGACAAGATTTCATTTGCCTATACAAGAACAAAGCAATAGTTTTATCTAATGATTTCACATCTTTTTTATTTCTTCATTCATTGCATAAAAGAATAGAAAAGATACAAAACATACCTCTATGAGGGTGACACGAATGTCGTCCTTAACATGAGAATACCGTTCACGTACATCTTTCATATGATGAATCACTTAGTTCGCCGTTGAACTCAACACCTGTGGGGCCACCTCCAATGACAACACAGTGTAAGAGGCGCTTCTTTTCTTCTTCCGATATGCCTATAGACAAAGTGAGTTAGTACTCTACATGTCTGTGTAAGAAAAGTGAGTTTTGGCCTTTTGGGTTGACATAAGAAGAATGAAGCTGAAAACTTTTGCCCCATTAACAAAAAATAAAATAAAATCTAGTGACTTTGTGTTGATGATGAATATAAGGTTGGATATTGTATCAAGGTTGACATTTTTTTGGTGTTGAGGAGGCAAAGGTATAGGGATGCATTATCACAAACAAGCTTCTATACTAACTCTAGATTCATAAAAGTAGTTTGCTCTATGATAAAATCTCAAGTAGTACAAAACAACATTTTCCTTCGTGAAAAGGTTGACCTTGACAAACTTTATTCACTTGCACTTTTGTTCCATTCATTGATAACATTAAAAGATATTGTTAAATAAATATTAACCTAGCAAGTATAGCATATAACATGCATAAAGGAAACAGATAGAATCTACTATTACTGGTAACAATCTCAAAACTAGAAAAAGAGGACACTTAAGGATTTTGTTCTGATAAGCTCGTCCACTTACACTCACCAAAGCAAACAACAGTTTTAGAAAAAATAGAATAGTACCAATTACCAAAATCATTTAAGACATAGCTCCTAAACAGTGGCCTTATTAGATGAACAGATCAACTGCCACAGAGAACTAAGCCTCAATAAGTATAAACAAAGGGACTATAACCATAGGAAGCTCATCTGCCTGTGGATTCTTAATTGACCGCAAGCATAGTGAAATCTACTGCAATTCTTTACCTTGGGTTGACAGTTTATTTCATTTGTGAAAGTGAGCAAACCAATTGAAGAGCCTTCCGAGGGCAATGGAAATTTGTTCCCAACCAATACAGAACAATTTAATTATTCAATTTTGTGCAAGGCTAGTTAGGATGTTCAGTTGGACTGAATACCAACAGTTCAACTACATATAGAAGCATTGACCAAAATGGAGGTGGGATTCCATAATGATCATAGACCCAATATGGCAATCTCATGCCTTTCAAGCTGGTCTTGAAATGATCTGAATGGCTATTTGGGTAGTCCCTCATAATGATGGAGTGGGGTTGGTACCCACTAGGCTTATTTCCACTTGATTTATTTACTGCAAATCAAATCATTAAGCATGCAAATGCAGCCTTCATTCATATTTAATCACTTGCAAGTCCAAGAGGCATGACTCAGTTCATGAACAACATCATGAAAATTACCACATTATTGAGGGGTCAACCCTTCATAGCCACAAAGTTCAAAATGGATAATTGAATTCTGAAACACCAAATCCATGATGGTCACTAAAAACTTAATCCTCATATTCCAACCTCTACTTCCTTTCTGATACAACTCCATTGTTATAGGTCCCTAGTTTTTAGTCGAAATATAGTCAGATTAAATAGCTTTCCAAGGACATCATCAATGGTAGAAAAGTAGAATAGTATAGACTTCCAGATAAGTCAGTCAGTCATCAAAACAAATGAAATTCCTACAGTATCAATTCATTGTAATCCATCAGTAGCGAGAGAAGCAACATAACTCACCAGGATTTTCAGAGAGCATGAGATTCAAAAGGAGCTTCCTTCGTATTTCTTGAGCATGTGGTACATCATGGAGAAAAAGCGCATGTTCCTTCCCCCCATTGATGTTGAAAGTTAAGGGATCAGCCCCGGTTGCAATGACTAGCGTATCATATGCCACCTTAAAGCGATAAGGATCATGAGAGAGTCCATCATTGCTAATTGTCTCACAATAAACCTGATTCAAAAGAAATGAAATCAGAGTAGTTTTTAATTATTCCACCCTCAGAAAGGGACACAAGATTAATGGGGAAATAAAGGAATTATACAGTGCTGGATCAATGTGGACCATTTGGTAATATTGGTCCTTTTGCATAAATAAGGCTAGGATCATCGGATACGAGATAGTGAGGGTACCGATCATCCTTTATGGGACCCTTGACGAACAACTTAAATTACCGAAAGTAACCCCATTCCAGACAATGTTTCTATGGATGCATGAATGCATGTACGCGACGAACGAATGGCAAAAACATTTCAGAGTAGTTTTGCTATGTATGCATGCATGAATGCCTTTGGAGACATAGATGAGCATACTCACTTCATGTTTGTCCATGTCGATTCCTTTACAAGAGGCCAGGTAGAAGTAAGAATTGGGAGAACCTGCCAATGCTGGCTGTATCCTACAAACCGGCTCGGCGACTGACCGAATTCAAGCATCCCAACGCAAGTAGAGCGCAAGTAGAGGAGTGAAAACCATATGATTCCTTGGCGATATGTAAACAACGTCATACATCTTCGTGTCCAGCCCTTTCGGAAACCGGTAGGCGGCCCACCCAGTACCCAAAACGACGACCCTCGGCTTCTCGTGCGGCTTTGTTGGCCCCAACCCCGGTAATAGCTTCCTATCGTCAAACTCTGTGTCGGAATCCTCAATAACCCTCTCGGCTAAAGGCGATACGCTTATTCCCCTTCTCCAAAAACCGATATAATCCATCGTTTGGGACTTGAAATCGCTGTTTGGCGCAACATTTCTAGTCAAAGATGAGTAGCGTTGGCTGGCAGACACCATACCATTCTAGTTTATGTCATTGCTAATGGATATTTTTGCCGCTGAATTAGCAGCTAATGACTGACTTAAGCTACTTCTTAGAATCCTTGACAATGCCATTTTAGAACACTTCACACCTTTTTCTTCAAATGCTCAGCTCTCTTCAGATGGCAAGAGTCAAAGACCAAGCTGCAATCTCTCTCCTTCAATTGCAAAATACTAAGCTAAGAGGACTGGGTGTATGCTATTTGAACATGGGCTGCAACAAGAGATTAGAATGGAAGAGAGCATTATTACAACTTGGGTTTTTATAGAGCTTTAATACAATACAACGTTTTTTTTCCATGTGGCCTGACATTGAATTAGGAGCCCAAATAGCTGTTCATTGAATCCAAATAAATGGGGCTTGCTTCTAGAACAACGCATGCAACAAAAGCAAAAAAACGTGATTGTCGTTAAGGCCCATACGTTTTCATCATCCATCCAAATCATGTGCCCCACTGTAGATCTCTCGTAAATAAAAAGAGATGTCTAATGAATGGTTAAAACGAAAACATTCAACTGTCCAGATTCAATCAAATTTAAATTGATCGTAGGGTCAGTCCCCTATCTAACCTGATTATTTATCAGACCCCAAGATCAGGAACCCGGCCCAACCTGCCCTGCCAGTCACAAATCAGGTACAAATCCGAATGATGACCTAGAGGTGTGAACCGGTAAAATCTAGGAGGATCAGTGTCAGCCCAAATCGGACTCGTTTATCAATCAGATCCTAGGACAAGGACACGAACCTGAACCGAATCAATGGATCCCAACTACGAATTCAGATCTTGATTCACGTCCAACCCTAACCTGAACCGGATCAATGGATCCCAACTGTGAATTCAGATCTTGATTCACGTCCAACCCTAACTTTTGGGCACAAACAGGGATCCACAAAAGGGACACGGGCTAGGTACTCCCTGTCCGAGCTTGGCAAAAGCTGGAGTGGCCATTTGAAGAAAACCTTTATAGTGGATGTAAGGCACCCTCGACTAGCGACTACCTGATAGACTCTTGGCTTAATTGTATAGCAGAACTCTTTCTTTGAGAGAATTACATATGTTGAGCATACATGGCATATTAAAAGGCTATTAAACTGGATTAAGCCATTTGAACACATACATCATTATTATGGTGGCGTAAACACTTAAAGAAATCTAGATTCTAATAAAACATACGACAATAATGCCGCTATCTAATTAGAAGACCATTTATGGAAACTATAGAGTTTTCTATGTGGCCGCCGTCTCATCGAAACTTATAAAAGCAACAAATATAAGAGCTCGGGCTTGCACCAACATAATCAACACAAATCCTTTTCACTTCAACATTGCCTTTCTTTTTAACTCAATGACATCTCTCTTTCTTTTGCCCCTCATTGACACCTAATTCAATTAATTTAGTTTAAATCCCCGAACTTTTATCCAGCACAATGTTGTGGCAAGTTCAACGCACTTCATGTAGTTTAGTTTAGTTTTTCACTTTTGTCCAACGCATCGCTACAACAAGTCGATTAGTTCAAGTTTAAATATATATAATCTTGTCATCAGATCCCCAACTCTCTAAATCCTAAGTGATCTTCTGGTCATGACTTGTTGACCAAAACCAACAGCTGTCTAAATTTTACATGACTCTCCAGGTTTGAAAGACCATTAGGGATATGGACATTTTGACCGCTTAAACACCCTCTTTCTTTTAAAAAATAAAATAAAATAATAATCTACCTTTGCATTGCTTTTTGATAAGGAATGTGACTAAGCTATCATTGTTGTTTAAAAAGCTCATATTTTCAAGGCAAAAAGAATCCACTATAAGGACTTATCATCTCCTTCACAAATCATCTGATCATCTTATCAATTGGTGGTTGAATAGTTAAGCAAATCTACACAAATCTAGGCCTAATCTGCCATTTCAGCATCTAGAGTCACAAGGCATTCAGTTTGATTGTAAGTGGAATATCACTTTGGCATGTCTAACACTTAAATACTTTGCACAAACATAACTAGAATTATGTCATTTGTAACACATGTGGTCATGTAGCCAAATTGCAAAGCAACACCTTTAATAACCAACACTGCACCACCTTACACTGTGCTGACACAACACCTGGTGGGGCCCACCTAAGAGACGTTGCAAGCTGAAAATCATAACCATCACATCCTCAAGTCATTGTGGGACTTACATCATACAATGGGCAATGGCCCGGCCTAGGGTTAGTTCCGTCCCAGATTTTGAACTAGTCAGGTCAGGCCTATTGAAAATATTGATTTTGCCTGGCCCTTTGCCAACCCACGATTCTATTACTTCTGAGACCTTTGGAGAATGACTCATGTACAGACGGGCCCAACACAATTCATTCCATCCACGCGGCGCAAATGGACATTTGGAGTCATGTCTATAATTCTTCATGGTTTCGAGAACCACTATACTGGTCTGTCTATGTAATTGTTGACGACCATTGATGGCCATTTATAGATCTGGCCTAGTTAATCTAGCTCATTGCTCCAACAGTAGGTCCAGCTTTAGACTATGATCCAAAAAATTGTATCAGATTCAAGATCACACCTGACCGAGTCAGAGCAAATTGTACTCCAAAACCGCTACTTGAATGATGAATCCATGCTTGGGTCTCATTTTTGGACCATGGGCTAGAGCCAATCTTCTGCAAATAAGACCAGTGTCCGCATTGCTTTTATAAAACCGCAGTCCGAGTTCAGGCTTGTTACGGTTGTCATGGGCCTAGCTTGGACATGATTTTAAGGTCCACAAGATCAGCAGGAGGGAAAAACAGAAGATGAAAAATGGGCCATATTCGATTTTAGTAATAAGGGTGAAACCATGAGAAAAAAAATCGATCTTACAAAGATTTTATTGGCGAAAAGGAGAAAAAGAACCAAAATTGAAGCTGATGCCATTGATTGCGACCCTCATCGGGAGATTGCTATGTGGCATCCAACTAAGTATTGAATAGTGTCACATCAGCCTATCCTGGTGTTGTCGCGGCCGAAAACAAACGTGGTGGCCCAGTTAACAGCCACATAGAACCTATTCCTCCAACTGAGGACACGTGTCAGGTATGCAGAACGCCAGATCAGCCAGCTGATAAACCCTGCATGCGAAAGGCCCTTTGCATCCTGCAAATGAAAGGCAAAAGAGATATTTGAATTTAGTGCTAAATTATAAAGCTGAATGGGAAGAGATCTCAGTAAAAATCTACAACATGATACGTCACAAGACTAGAAATCTGGATTCTCAATTCTAACTCAGAAAAGAAAATGCATTCTATTACGAGTGACTAATGCACTCGCATTGTTGATCATATGGTTATTAGTGTGTTGTGGTTTCCAATACAATCGGATGGTTAGCGGAACCAGCCTCCTTCAATAGTTTTGTGAATTTAAAAAAAATGCTAATTGTGATTAAAAATAAACAATAACTTATTATAAATTAATTGAAGTATTATATATGTATGTAAATTAATAGTCCTAGACACAACGACGCAATTATCAGGAACGTACTCTACCATTGAGCTAATAGATATTATAATTAGCTGCAAGCTAAGTCCAGGTATGGGTAGGCATACACTCACACCCAATGCAATTACTAATCGGGCTTACTTTAATACCCAAACCCGCATCACTAAGTTCAGGTATAGGTAGGCATATGCCAACACCCATTGCAATTATTAATCGGGCTTACTTTAATACCCAAACCCACGTCGCTAAGTCCAGGTATAGGTAGGCATACATACGCCAACACCCATTGCAATTATTAATCGGGCTCACTTTAAAATCTAGACCCGCATCAGCATCCAGTTAAATACACCGATACCTAGTCTGTGTCAAGCCGAGCTCGGATACCCTCTTCGGCCTACCAGCCCATTACCAACCCTACCACACACATTTTATAGGTTCACATGGGTGGTCGACTTGAGTAGAAAATAAAAGGTGTCACACTCCAATGTGTGGGTCTACGGCCTACATGGATTAATTAAAGTGTGCGTGGACACCTCTTCATCCATTCTCACTTAAGTTTAGGTCTATCTTGGTATAATAGCATAAAGTTAATAAATTAGTCAGATTCTACTATAGATTTCTGACCACGTTCTCCATAAGGTTCTCTTATCTCTTCCTTTTTTGAGCTTGGGCCGTCAAAGGAAATTATATGGAGGTATAAGCAACAACTTGTTTTATTCCAGGACAACTTATAATATTTATATCAGTGTTTTAAATAGGAAACAACATGCAACATAGTGTTCACCCCTTTAAAGCGTGATGCGTAAGATATATAGTGTGAGGCATAAGCTACACACTACTAAATTTTTATTGTTAGAATGATAAGGTAAATTAAGGATTAGAGTAATAAAAAATAAAATGAAGCCTTAATTACCTTGCTTTGGCGTAGATCGACCAGTGCTTTATAACGCCCTACAGATGCCATGCTTCCGAGGTGTTTGTAGACAAAAGGATCTCCTAGAGGGATGTCTTTGGAACTGAAAGCTTTGCCTCCATTCTGCTTTCCTATCTTACGGAAAAGCTCTGCTAGGTACTTGCCTTCCCTCTCTGCGACCTGTGCGAAGGGCATGAGTAGTTATATAAAAGAACTATCACAAAAAACAGACTAAGCTAGTTTTTAGAAGCGAGCCCAAGTAGATATTTAATTGGTTGAATGTATTGGTGATTTCATTTTGGACTGAGAGAGAGCAGTTGATACCATTTTTATTGTTTCTCATTGTCAGATATCATACTAAGAACAAAGAAAATAAGAAGATGATACAATACAACAAAGGTTGTCAACCTGAGCTAGAGCTGGAAGAACTTGCTTCCCTGTCTGTTCAAGAAAACCAGCACAATCTCCAAGTGCAAACACATCTTCTACTGAAGGAACTTGCAACCACTCATCAATACCGATTCTATATCAAACCGTGACAAGTATAATTAGAGGAATGCTCATTGAAAAGTTTAATAAACAAGAAAGAGCATAAAGAATGCAGATGAAAAATATAGTCATTGGACTGCTTTGCTACAATACCTTCCGCCATGAGACTCAGGAAGACCTAGTGATTTCACAAATTGTGAGGGGCCGACCCCTGTAGACCAGACTAGTAGACCATAGGGAACATTGGTCCCATCGTTGAGGACTATCTTTTTTTGGTGCACTTCTTTCACGACACCCCGCACAAGGCGAACACCGCACTAATATAAATTTTGAGCATAGATAATTCAATATCATTTTTGTATAAATAAAATCCTCAATAAGCATTGTGCTCATGTCAAAGTGATGACTTGTGCAAGATTACCTTGGTCAAATGCTTGGTTGCATATTGCCTCAGTCCAACATCAAATGACGACAAGATTTCATTTGCCTATACAAGAACAAAGCAACAGTTTTATCTAATGATTTCACATCTTTTTTATTTCTCCATTCATTGCATAAAAGAATAGAAAAGATACAAAACATACCTCTATGAGGGTGACACGAATGTGGTCCTTAACATGAGAATACCGTTCACGTACATCTTTCATTATGAAATCACTTAGTTCACCGCTGAACTCAACACCTGTGGGGCCACCTCCAATGACAACACAGTGTAAGAGGCGCTTCTTTTCTTCTTCCGATATGCCTATAGACAACAAAGTGAGTTAGTACTCTACATGTCTGTATAAGAAAAGTGAGTTTTGGCCTTTTGGGTTTCCATAAGAAGAATGAAGCTGAAAACTTTTGCCCCATTAACAAAAAATAAAATAAAATCTAGTGACTTTGTATTGATGATGAATATAAGGTTGGATATTGTATCAGGGTTGACATTTTTTTGGTGTTGAGGAGACAAAGGTATAGGGATGCATTATCACAAACTATTCTCTTTATAATAGTCAAAATGAGTAGATCAGCATACAAAATGCTTTCATAAGTTTCTATACTAACTCTAAATTTATAAAAGTAGTTTGCTCTATCATAAAATCTCAAGTAGAACAAAACAACATTTTCCTTCGTGAAAAGGTTGACCTTGACAAACTTTATTCACTTGCACTTTTGTTCCATTCATTAATAACATTAAAAGATATTGTTAAATAAATATTAACCTAGCAAGTATAGCATATAAAACATGCATAAAGGAAAACAGATAGAATCTACTATTACTGGCAATAACAATCTCGAAACTAGAAAAAGAGGACACTTAAGGATTCTGTTCTGATAAGCTCGTCCACTTGCACTCACCAAAGCAAACAACAATTTTAGAAAAAAATAGAATAGTACCAATTACCAAAATCATTTAAGACGTAGCTCCTAAACAGTGGCCTTGTTAGATGAACAGATCAACTGCCACAGAGAACTAAGCCTCAATAAGTATAAACAAATGGACTATAACCATAGGAAGCTCATCTGCCTGTGGATTCTTAATTGACCGCAAGCAAAGTGAAATCTACTACAATTCTTTACCTTGGGTTGACAGTTTATTTCATTTGTGAAAGTGAGCAAACCAATTGAAGAGCCTTCCGAGAGCAATGGAAATTTGTTCCCAACTAATACAGAACAATTTAATTATTCAATTTTGTGCAAGGCTAGTTAGGATGCTCAGTTGGACTGAATACCAATAGTTCAACTACATATAGAAGCATTGACCAAAATGGAGGTGGGATTCCATAATGATCATAGACTCAATATGGCAATCTCATGCCTTTTAAGCTGGTCTTGAAATGATCTGAATGGCTATTTGGGTAGTCCCTCATAATGATGGAGTGGGGTTGGTCCCACTAGGCTTATTTCCACTTTATTTACTGCAATCCAAATCAATTAAGCATGCAAATGCAGCCTTGATTTATATTTAATCACTTGCAAGTCCAAGAGGCATGACTCAGTTCATGAACAACATTATGAAAATTACCACATTATTGAGGGGTCAACCGTTCATATCCACAAAGTTCAAAATGGATAATTGAATTATGAAACACCAAATCCATGATGGTCACTAAAAACTTAATCCTCATATTCCAACCTCTACTTACTCCCTTTCTGATACAACTCCAATGTTACAGGTCCCTAATTCTTAGTCGAAATATAGTCAGATTAAATAGCTTTCCAACAGGACATCATCAATAGTAGAAAAGTAGAATAATCTAGACTTCCAGATAAGTCAGTCAGTCATCTAAACAAATGAAATTCCTACAGTATCAATTCATTGTAATCCATCAGTAGCGAGAGAAGCAACATAACTCACCAGGATTTTCAGAGAGCATGAGATTCAAAAGGAGCTTCCTTCGTATTTCTTGAGCATGTGGTACGTCACGGAGAAAAAAGCGCATGTTCCTTCACCCCATTGATGTTGAAAGTTAAGGGATCGGCCCCGGCTGCAATGACTAGCTTATCATATGCCACCTTAAAGCGATAAGGATCATGAGAGAGTCCATCATTGCTAATTGTCTCACAATAAACCTGATTCAAAAGAAATGAAATCAGAGTAGTTTCTAATTATTCCACCCTCAGAAAGGGACACAAGAGTAATGGGGAAATAAAGGAATTATACAGTGCTGGATCAATGTGGACCATTTGGTAATATTAGTCCTTTTGCATAAATAAGGCTAGGATCATCGGATACGAGATAGTGAGGGTACCGATCATCCTTTATGGGACCCTTGACGAATAGCTTAAATTACCGAAAGTAACCCCATTTCCAGACAATGTTTCTATGGATGCATGAATGCATGTATGCGATGAACGAATGGCAAAAACAATTCAGAGTAGTTTTGCTATGTATGCATGCATGAATGCCTTTGGAGACATAGATGAGCATACTCACTTCATGTTTGTCCATGTCGATTCCTTTACAAGAGGCCAGGTAGAAGTAAGAATTGGGAGAACCTGCCAATGCAGGCTGTATCCGACTAACCGGCTCGGCGACTGACCGGAATTCAAGCGTCCCAACGCAAGTAGACGCGAGTAGAGGAGTGAAAACCATATGATTCCTTGGCGATATGCAAACAACGTCATACATCTTCGTGTCCAGCCCTTTCAGAAACCGGCAGGCGGCCCACCCGGTACCCAAAACGACGACCCTCGGCTTCTCGTGCGGCTTTGTTGGCCCCAACCCCGGTAATAGCTTCCTATCGTCAAACTCCGAGTCGGAATCCTCAATAACCCTCTCGGCTAAAGGGAGTTGGCGGTGAGGCGATACGCTTATTCCCCTTCTCCAAAAACCGATATAATCCATAGTTTGGGACTTGAAATCGCTGTTTGGCGCAACGTTTCTAGTCAAAGATGAGTAGCGTTGGCTGGCGGAAACCATACCATTCTGGTTTATGTCATTGCTAATGGATATTTTTGCTGCTGAATTAGCAGCTAATGACTGACTTAAGCTACTTCTTAGAATCCTTGACAATGCCATTTTAGAACACTTCACACCTTTTTCTTCAAATGCTCAGCTCTCTTCAGATGGCAAGAGTCAAAGACCAAGCTGCAATCTCTCTCCTTCAATTGCAAAATACTAAGCTGAGAGGACTGGGTGTATGCTATTTGAACATGGCTGCAACAAGAGATTAGAATGGAAGAGAGCATTATTACAACTTGGGTTTTTATAGAGCTTTAATACAATACAACGTTTTTTTCCATGTGGCCTGGCATTGAATTAGGAGCCCAAATAGTTGTTCGTTGAATCCAAATAAATGGGGCTTGCTTCTAGAACGACGCATGCAACAAAAGCAAAAAAACGTGATTGTCGTTAAGGCCCATACGGTTTCATCATCCATCCAAATCATGTGCCCCACTGTAGATCTCTCGTAAATAAAAAGAGATGTCTAATGAATGGTTAAAACGAAAACATTCAACTGTCCAGATTCAATCAAATTTAAATTGATCGTAGAGTCAGCCCCCTTATCTCACCTAATCATTTATCAGACCCCAAGATCAGGAACCCGGCCCAACCTGCCCTGCCAGTCACAAATCAGGTACAAATCCGAATGATGACCTAGAGGTGTGAACCGGTAAAATCTAGGAGGATCAGTGTCAGCCCAAATCGGACTTGTTTATCAATCAGATCCTAGGACAAGGACACGAACTTGAACCGAATCAATGGATCCCAACTACGAATTCAGATCTTGATTCACGTCCAACCCTAACTTGAACCGGATCAATGGATCCCAACTGTGAATTCAGATCTTGATTCACGTCGAACCCTAACTTTTGGGCACAAACAGGGATCCACAAAAGGGACACGGGCTAGGTACTCCCTGTCCGAGCTCGGCAAAAGCTGGAGTGGCCACCCTGATGTATGGGTTTATCCACACCGTCGATCCACTTAGCCGTATCGTTTTAGTGTATATGCCAAAAAATGAGGGAGATTCAATGCTCAAGTGGGCCACACAAAAGTTTTAGATCAAGATGATATCAACAGGGTGGGGCCCTAGCAAGGTTTCAATGTGGGCACAATCACTGCTGTTTCCTGTGGTGTGGTCCGCTTGAGCCTTGGATCTCCTGGGCCTTTACCCTATATGAAATGGTAAAATGAATGGACGGTGTGGATAAAACCAACGCATCACGGTGGGCCCCAGCATCTGCCGAGCGGGGACAGACGGGGGTAGTACCCAATCCGCGTCTCCAAAAAAGGCACATTGACCCGAAATCTGGAAACGGATTGGCTACTCCCCCTGCCACCAGCCCCGTGGCTGGTGGTCGGTCCTCTGTGGGCCCAACATGATGTATATGTTTCATCCATTCCGTTAATCCATTTTTAAAGATCATTTCAGTGCTTGATCCCAAAAATGAGATGGATATAAATCTCAGGTGGACCACACCACAGGAAAACAATAGTGATTGGATATCCACCACTAAAATCCTCCTAAGGTCCACTGTACTGTTTATTTGACATCCAATCTGTTGATTAGGTCATGCAGGCCCAGATGAAGGTAAAAAACAAAGATCAGCTTGATCGAAAACATTTATGGCCTCAAAAATGTTTTTAATGGTCAACGCTCATTAACACTGTTTCCCGTAACGTGGTCAACTTTGAGATTGGGATATAACTCATTTTTTTTTCTTGTCTCATAAAATGATCTTAAAAAATATATGGACAGCATGGATGAAACACATACATCATTGTGGGCCCACAGAGCACCGACCACCAGCCATTTGCTGGTGGCAGGGGCAGTAGCCAATCCGTTCCCCCGAAATCTAGGAGGGACGGTCCACCTGAAAAAATGGGGTCTGCAGTAAACGTCAATAGACAATCACGGATGCTAGCTCTTCTTTGAGACATGTGATGGGTACCCATGGTGTGTCGCTTTTGCAAGGAATCTGAGCTGTTCATCAAGTGGTCCCCTCTTGTATGTCACCGAAATTCAGTCTAACGCGTCTTCAGGTGGGCCCCGCATGTGTGAAAAGAATTCAATGGTTAAAGGTGGCTATTTGACCTATGGACATACGAGGAACACGCGACCACAGATGACAAGAACAGCCTCTTTTGCGATCCACTGGATGAACGGCCCACATCTCACAAGTGTCAAATCGGCTTTTGCGGTGAGAGTAGGATTCAACTGATCGCACAGGCAACGGTGCCACAAGTCGCGGTACCGTACCATCCTTTCCACCACTTGTTTACCACATCATTACCACTAGAACAGTAGGCCAAAGCTGTTGAGAATCATGTGATCCGCTTACTAGGTGGGGAACACCCGTATCTTGATCTGGACCATTGATTCTAATCGTGTGGCCCACTCCTTTGATATTGACGGTGGGGCCCTCTCGTTTTCATGGTTCTGATGTACTGCACAAGCGGCATATCGGCAGGAAACATGGCTACTGTACCTTGCGTGTATGTGATCAGCTCTTAAAGTGGGGTGCTTTTTCTTCTGTCCACATTACAGTACTGTGGCCCCTTTACACCCCGGGTTTCAGCCTTTGAATGATCTCAACCGTTCATGTTCTCATTACTACCGTATGGAAGCTATGGTCTTATTATCATGCTTCATTGAAGCACTGATGATCCTAACCTTTGAATACGATCCGTTAAAAATTCATCTTCGGATGCAGTTATTGGATCAACAAATGATTGTTAGGATGGCCCCGGTTGCATAGTGGCCAGAACAAGAACGGTTCAGATCATCATTTAAGATGTACTCAGCTTGTGGAGACCTGACCCGTACCATACTGTGGTAAGGTGGAATCGTACCCGGTCGAAACCCTTGCTACAGCTACACACCAATACGTACCGGTAAATTCAAAGTCACGTGTGTGGGACATCCGATCCATACATCACGTGACACGGAAACGAGGCGAGCCCGCTGGATAGGCGCACACGTTCTTTGAACACGGACAGTTGGCAAGATATTTCAATCAATCCATCAATTTCGTACTGCGTCTAACCCTAGCCGATGGGTCCAACTGGCCGATGTTTTCGGACGCGGCTTCGGTGGATCCCCAGGTCCACCTCACGCACAGCCCAGATATCCGATACGTGCCAGATTCGCATGTTTGAAAACGGGTAAAGGAGTGTTTGGACATACCTTTCTCAAATTACAGACGAAAAAAAATCCCAATCGTCCTCCGAAGAGCTTCTCACAATCTCTGCCAAAAAGTCAAAATGCAAGGGTGAATATACTGCCAAACAGATCCTATTTCGAATACGATAATTTCTATCTTTGCTTTTTCCTTTTTTTTTTTTTTTTCTAATTCAAATATCAATGAAAAACAATCCATGGATCTGGAAAGCATGCAAAACTAACAAGCAGGAAAAAAAAAAAAAACTCGGGATGCGGTGTCTAATACTGCAATTTGCTCGGGATGGAAAGCGTCATCAGGTGGGCCACACTGTTCGAATCAATAAATAATTCGGGATGAAAAACATCCGGTGTGGCCCACCCGATGTGATCAATAGAAAGTAAAAAAGAAAAAAAGAAAAAATCAGAAGGCGAAGGAGCTGATATTCCACTAATCTAACAGTAAAAACGCCTGTCCAGATCTCCTAAACAAACAAACAAAGAACTAAGGGCCTGGATTACACACTAGATCAGCATGTATACAACGAAAAATTCCCGGAATTTCCAAACGCACAAATATTTTCAAATTACATTATGGAAAGAAAAGAACTGGAAAGGATCTTACACACCAAAAAAATCGCCTTGAACTGTCAGATGAAAACAACTCAACGGAATTTTCAAGAAAGAAAAAACAAAGGGAATACTCCAAATTCCAAGAAATCTGAAGCATTTCATAACAAAAACGCGCATATGTACCAGAGAAACGTGTATGTTCTTCCGAGATCTAGCTTGGAGAGCAAGAAATTTCAGGCTGTTATGGTCCTTCTCGATACTCGAGCTGGTCGTGGGACTTTTGCTTCCTTCTCTGTTTATTATATATAATCGTGAGTCGTTATTACGGAGCGGCACACCGGCTGAGGGCCCGGAATACGTGTCAGAAATCCGTGCGTTCAAAGCACATGTCACAGATCCAGGTCATTTATCAAGGAAGGCGGAATGCGAATATATCATGTGCCAGAAATCGCAGTAGTAAGCTTAACACGTGACTCACGAATTTATGTTGAATTTTTATTGTTAGGCTTTTTCTGATCGTCCAATTTTTGTCATAAGAACTTCATGTCTGATTAGCAGATGGATATTATCTTTTGTCCATGGCATATTCTCGGTGGTCCCTACCTGACGAATTGCCTGGATTTCTAACACGTGTGCCAACCTACCAGATCTCCTAGGTTGTTCCATGAGGGCTGTTTGGCCGGGCAGATCGGGATGGGATCAATTTTAAGGTCCTGATGGTGTCAGTGGATTGTCTTAAGATTCATGGGATTGCTTTTATTCCGGGACAAGTTCACCGGGTCTGTTTGGCAGGCCCTGCATATCCCGGGATTTTACCTTTCAATCCATTCAACCAAGGGATAGGATCAATTTTAAGGTAATGGTGGTGATGTCAGTAAATTGTCTTAAGATCCATGGGATTGCTCATGTCTAAGGACAAGTTCACCGAATTTGTTTAGCTCGTCATGCCTATCCGAGAATATTGCCGAACCCATCCCTCCTGATACCGTGGGATCCGCATGGCCAAACAGGCGCCTCATCGAAAAAAGAAACCCTGTATTTAATATTCCATGAAACCGGGAGCTGTAAAGTTCGAGGAAATGGGAGCGGATTAGGTGTTAGCCGGGTAATACCTTTGTGGGTGTCACCCTTACCATTTGGGACCCATCTTGATGAATATTTTGTATATCCACGCAGTGCATCTGTCTTTTGCATCTCACTTTAGGAAGAAATTATAAAATTCAAAAGACTTAAATTTTAAATGGACCACACCAATGGAAACAGTGGTGAATGACCATTAAAAACTTTTTGTGGACCACAAACGTTCTGGATCAATATGATCTTTGTATTTTCCCTTCATCTAGGTCTTCTTTACCTTATAAACAGGTTTGATTTAAAATACAAGTTATGAAAGCCTTACAATGATCCCTTTGAAGGTTTTAATGGTGAAGTGTTCAATCATCACAGTTTCCTGTGGTGTGGTCTACTTGATATTTAGATCTTCTTAATATTTGGGACTATGTACTTTAAATGGAATGAAGAAACGGATGAACAGTGTGGATATAGAACACATCATCAAGATGGGCCCCGAGGTAAGAGTAACACCCACAAGGGTGTTACCTGGTAACACCTAGTCCGCTCCCCTAGGAAAGAGGTTTGCAAACATGCCCTTAATTTTCTGGAGAGGTTTGTTACGGTACACCATGACGTATTGTTATTTTTTAGGTTGAAACTGTAGCCGTTGAATGTGGGGTAGTTCAACGATCCAAACTGTTTATATGATGGACCTCAGAACGTTGATACCGATGAGATTGTAGGAGACTGTCAATTTTCCACAGGAAAAAAAGATTAAAAGGCGACGGTCCATATTCAAAAGAATATATAAATAGATGACAAAAGGTATCACCCAACCACGATGAGGTCTATTACATAAACAGCTTGGATCATTTGAACATGAACTCATGTCCAGCGGAAACGATTTTGAACTGTAAATGAGTTTTCAGCGAGCAGATGTACGGGTGGCTGAGATGTATTGGACGGTGATTAGGTACTGGTAACACCCCCACTAGCACGGAGGCCGCTTGCGTAATACCCCAGCCCGTCTCCCTCCACGAGCGAACAGATATTTGTGGGGACCATGGTGATTTACCTATTTATCCATACTGTCCATTCTACTTCCCAGATATGAGGTAAAAACATGGCAAATCCAATGCTCAAGTGTACCACACCAAGTAATAAGCTTAGTTGCATTAAATGTAAGGGTGTACATTTAACCGGTAGAACTGTTGAACCCAACCGGAACAGACCAAACGGTTCGGTTTGGTCCGGTTCCAGAGTGCACTGGTTCCAGTTCCAAAAATCAAAGAACCGGTGGCATCGGTTCGGTTTTCGGTTTAGGGGTACGTAGAACCGAACCGAACCGTGAACCGATACGTAGAACCAAACCGTGGATCCGATCCGTAGAACCGAACCGTGGAACCGAACTTCGAACCGAACCAAGTTATTTTTACACACCTTATAATTATTTTCTCTAGAACAATTATTTTCGTAAATGTATTTTTGCACACCTTATACAATATGTAAACCATTCATCAAATGGACCATAACATGGATGGATATGGGCTTGCAATTGGGCTGGATTATAAAAAGCTCAGAACCGTGGAACCGATCTGGAATTGAACCGGTTTTAACGGTTCGGTTCTAGGGTGCCAATGGTCCGGTTCCGGTTCCGAATTTCCTAGAACCGTTAGGAACGGTTCGATTCCGGTTTCACCCGAGAACCGGACCAAACTAAACCGTGTGCACCCCTAATTAAACGCATAGAAGTATTAAGTGCCACATTTATATGTGTGTGGCCTACCTGAGCGTTGGATTTGGCTCATATCTTAAAATAATATGAGAAAAATGATGGATGGCATGGATAAACAGATGCATCACCATGGTCCATGTATATATGCGCGTTCATCGCTAGAGACCGGCGGGGGTGGGACGCAATCGGCTTCTCGCGAGCACCTGCTTGAGACGGACGGTCTTGATACAGTCTCTTTTAAATCCTCCGTGATGTGTGTGTTTTGTGGATCAATTTATAAAAACACTTACCCTGCCAAAGGAAGTAGTGGAGATTGAGGACCACTGTAATGTTATGAGAAATCCAGATCGTTTATCGGTTTCTCCATATCATTTTAAGATTTAAGACCAACAATAAGATGGATTCAAAACTCAAATGTGCCACGCGAGAGGAAACAGTAGGTATTTAGTGGCCACCATTGAAATATTTAAATGGTCACAAAAGTTTTGTATGGGTCTAAGTTTTTGGTATTTGCACTTCATTATGATGAAAATGACCTTATAAATGGCTTGGATGGCATATAAACATGGTGGAGCCTAGGAAAGTTTCAACGGTAAGCATTCCTTTCCTCACTGTTTTATCTTGTATGGCCCACTTGAGTTTTAGATCTTTCTTATTTTTAGTCGCATGGATTAAAATGAGCTCAAAAAATGAATGGACGGGTTGGATTTCTCATAAACATAAATGTGTACCCCACCTTACATTCCGGTGCAGGAAATCCGCATCCTAGTTGGGGTTATTACCCAGGCCACGACCGTTTATTTTAGATTACTCTTTTTCTTTTATTTTAAATAACAAAAAGATTCCACCGCCTCGGCTCGTATATTCCTTTTGACGGGTGGAGTCTTCTGGACTTTTTGGGGGAGTCCTAACAAACATCATCAGACCCCGGGTATCGTGGGACGCGGACTGCGTACAACCCCCGCCCGTCCCCAGCTCCGAACGGGCAGCTCTGTTGGCCGGCCCACCGTATGTATCTGTACATCCAAATCGTCTATTCCTTTTTTAATATTATTTTAAGGCATGAACACAAAAATTATGAAGATCCAACGCTCAAATATACCACACCACATATGACTCTCGTATTTAATTCAACTGACATATGATGCTTTATGCATTTTAATGCAACCACGCTTATTACTTGGTGTGGTACATTTAGCGTTGGATATGCCTCATTTTTTGTGTTAATGCATTAAAATAATATGAGAAAAGGGATTGACAGTTTAGATGTACAGATACATCACAGTGGGCCCGCCTACAGAACAACCCGTTCGGAGCTAGGGACGGGCGGGGGTAGTACGCAATCCGCGTCCGGGTATCGCGGGGGCGACAGAAAAAGATTCGTGTTAACAGCAGGCCACGTGTAGATAAATAAAGAGCGTAGATCTAACCGTTCGACTGGTATATATCGACGGTTGATTCTTGAGGCGTTACTTGTGTTATTTCATGGGAAATCGCTGTATTAATCCTTCCCGTCCATCAGGCGCGCTAACCTCTGTTAGGATAAAAACCTGGCGAATCCAAAACCCGTGTAAGGTAAGCCACAGGGAATGGTTGGGATGGGGAAATCGACTTCTCCGCAACGGTGGGGCGCGGATTAGGTGTTACCCCACCAGGGTAATAGCTTAGTGGGTGTTACCCCTACCGTAAGGCCCACCTTAATCATATATTGTATATCCACTCCGTCCATCCGTTTTTACATCTCATTTTAGAATAAGGTCCCAAAAATTAAGCATATCCAAATCTCACGTGGACCACACCACATAGCGCACTGATGATTGATTACTCACCATTAAAAACTTCCAAAGTTCCCCTCTAAGCAGATTCGTAATGTTTATTTTACATCCAACCCGTTGATGAAGTCAACAAAAACTGGATGAAGCAAAAATATAATAGTTATTCACCACTTTTATCAGTGGTGTGGTCCACCAGATATTTGGATCTGGTTAACATTTGGTATAACAGTCTTAAATGATCTAAAAAGAGGATGGGTGACGTAGATATGAAACAAATTGACCAAGGGCTTATACAATCATTTGGTGGGCCATACCATATAAACAATGAGCAACGGCTCAAAAACTTCCCAAATCTCTTGTTGGCCGGTTTGATGGTTGGATTTATCTCATTTCCCATTTTCAGTGTTAGCTGCTCTTATGTATGGTTAGATGCCATACATAGACGGCAGCGAGGCATGATGGCCGGTGGATCAGGTGACGATAATCTGGGCTCGGCTGAGATATCCCACGTGCACATGGGCTCATTGGAATTCAATGATAGCTTTCTACCATTTTCCAAAACGATGGCTACTCTTCGAATGGACGCTTCCTACCAGGTTGGAGTGGGTCGCCAGGGGTCGGTGGAGAAATGACCTGACAAGAATTGATTGGTGGGGCCAAACGCGGTCAGAGATGGGCGGTAGTACGGCCCCATCAATCAAAACTCTTCCCGAGCTGTGTAGGGTCCACATAGATATCCTACTCCCCAACCCACACCACACGAAAACAATAGTGATTGGATATTCGCTGTTAAAATCCTAGTAAGACATACTATATTATTTATTTGACATCATATGTTGATTAAGTCATACGGACCCAAATGAAGTAAAAACTATATTATTTATTTGACATCCAATTGATTAAGTCATACGGACTCAAATGAAGTGTAAAAAAGCAAATATCAACTTGATCCAATACTTCTATGCCCTAAAAAGTTTGTAATCGCCGTTGTTCAAACAACACTGTTTCCTATAATGTGGTCCAGTTGAGATTGGGATATACCTCATTTTTTGTCTCGTACAATAAAATGATCCAAAAAAAATAAATGGACAGCATGGATGAAACACATACATCATGGTAAGACCCACCGAGCACCGAAGGGGAGTAGCCAATCCGTTTCTCTGTTTTGGTCGGACAGATTCTAAAAATAAGGCATACTCATAACTCAGGGCCACACCAACAAAACAGTGGGAAAAGCAATGTACGCCGTTGAAGCCTTGGTGGAGCTGACCATGTTATTCATATACCATCCAAACCGTTCATAGAATCGTTAAGACTCAGATAAACTAGGTGCAAATATCATCTTGATACAAAACTCTATCATGCCATATCAAAACAAATGAACAGAATGGATTTTTCACCCACATTTATGTGGACCCTACACAGCTCTATCTCTGTGCCCGGGTCACAGACAATCCACTCCCCATAATAAGTGTTGTGAGTGTGACTTCTAACTGTGGGGCCCATCATCTTAATGTATGCAATGTACGCCAAAGAAATCTATCCGTTTTTCCAGCCTATTTTAATGCGTTTAGCAAAGTGAACCACATTTGCTGAATGCATACCATTAAAATATCCTAGGGTCTACAGTAATGTTTTTTAACCATCTAGCCGGTTGATAACGTCAAACTGATATGGATAAAAGGAAAAATTAAATACCAGCTTGATCCAATACTTTTGTGGCACACAAAAGACTTTTAATGGTCAATAATCACTAGCTCATGTGGTGTGGTCCATCTAAAAAGAATTTTTCTTTATTTTTGGGAGTATGCCATATAATAACCTAAAAAAACAACTAGACAGCATGGGGATATACAGTGCCTACATCAAGGTGGGCCTTACAGTAAGCGGTCACACCCTCGTCGCTAGGTCCCGGTCACAGCCAAGTCGCGCTCGATGGGGAGCCTCACCACCCAATTAACTGTCCACCGTTAAAGATGGGAGCATGCAAGATACATTTGAACGTTGTTGGGCGAATATGGACTCTCTAATGTTATGGAAGCCGATTGGGTAGTACCCACCTGTCCTAAGCTCCATATGGACATGGTTTGGCTAGTGACCCCAACACCATCAAAGCTATGGCCCCCACCATGTTGTACGTGCTTTTCCTGTTGTCTATTAATTTTTTAAAAATAAAACAAGGCAAATCTAAATTTCAAATAGACCTAATTATAACATGAAAAACGAATACATCATGTGGATTTGCATAAGAACATAAAACGGAATCAAATAAGTTAATCACAATTGCACAAACAAATTCAATAAAGAACAATTCAACTTAACGTTGAAAAATTTACGTGGAAAAAAACTATGGTACAAAACGGTAATGCATTACGAATAAGAAAATTATAATAGCTGAAATATTATCGACTCAAAGTCGCAAGAGAAAATCCTTAGCTTTTTTTTTCTTCAAAACTCTTTCAAATTCTTAAGCTAGCACATCTTGCATTAATCCTAATCTCGATTTCACTTTTATATTTAAGTAAAAATAGAAATAGAAATGAATCGCGTAAAGCATGTAAAACTATGCAAACCGATCGATCTATTGAGTCGACCGGTTGAAACGCTTCGATTGGTCTGGTCGACCTATCGACCAAAGTTTTTGACCTGTCGAAAACTCCAAAAACTATCCAGAGAGTTTTGCCAATAAATTGAAGTATTTTGATAACTTTCCACCTGTCAACCGGTCGATGTCCCATATTTTAACATAGATTTGAAGCATCCGTTTTTCAATAGATAAAACCCATGAATATGGTCACACAGACTTCGAAGGAGAGAACTTCTTAGGGCCATCACCATCTATGAAAGGTATTTGTTAACATAGAAATTAGGATACAAGAATCCATATCCAAATGCAATCAAAGGAAAATAAATTGTAATTATTATACTTTTCTATTTTAAAACTTTCTAATGATCCGTGAAGAAAATAAACACTTTAAGTAAATCAAATCACATTGACATTAACAGAGAATTACCAGGGTAAATAATTGTTGCCCATTTACAGTCAATTACTATTATAATTGAAAAGGCAAAATAGCCGACTGAGACAATACCTCTAGATGAAGGCCCTACTAAACTAGGAGTAACTCAACTAGATAAACCTTCATGAAGTATGGCTGATGGTAGCTACTCTTCACACAATTTCTCCGAGCCTTCCAAGGTAAAAACTAAAAACTGATGATGAATATCCATTTACCATAGGTTAAGAATCTGAGCCTTCAAAGGTCATGGTCTACCTGACGATCAATGGTAAAAACTAAAAACTGATGATGAATATCCATTACTTGAATGCTTAGGATTGAATGATGAGGATGATTTTAGGTATATCCTTAATTCGCAATGGTCAAATTGCTCTAAATCAGTGTCCCAGTTGAGGATTAGTGGGCAACAGTTAGCAGTAGGATTGCAGATCCAGTCTATAAGAGCTTCAGACAGTAGGTGTATGTCCACACAAATCTCAAACATACACTCATTTAGATGCACCCATACCTAGCCCATGTTGGGTTGGGCTTACCCAGCCTATTGCCAGCCCTTGGTACAAGGGCACCAAATAGGCTAATGTGTGATTTGAACATTCAAAGTGGGAAGTTTGGATTGGTGATTTTTGTATGATATTTCTCAGATGGGTGGTAACGGTCAGCCTAGCTCACATGTGCTTCCAAGGCACACGCGTGTGAGATCAGATCAAGAATCCCCACTCTGTAGATGCCATGTCTACAAAGTAAGCCAATATGATCTTCAAGTGGCCAGAAATGTACAAGAATAAACGGTTAAAGAGAAGCTAACCCACAGTCTATATTCTTTGTACACACATCGCCTACCTCAAATAGATAGATGAACAGACGGATAGAGAGGTCAACAGATAGACAGATAGCAGGCTCTTGATCGAATGGCAAGAACCATCACAGTGATTTTATGGCCCAGTGCATCACATGGGCCTCAGTCTTTTCAATGGTAGTAAAAACAACACACCTCCCTATAGAGCTGAGGAGTAAGCTCTCTGCCTCCCTCCGAGCTCCCAGGCTTCGATGATCCAACGACCGTCGATCAGAAGATCTGGGAGCTTTGAGGGAGGCTGGAAGCTGGCCCACTCATATACTTCAATGACTCACTCAGGTTGTGGTACAAAGCCAAAACCTTCATGGGCTTATATAGGCCTGTGATAACTATAGGATTCTCCACTTTGGAATTGCACGCTGTACTAAGATTCTCGGTTCTTAGTCATGGGGCCCACAATTCGATAATCTAGACCGTTGTTTTATTGTGTCCCACAATGTATGGACTGCCCACAATCAGATATTTCTCGATTATATTCTCCAAGGATATCAGCATCATAGTGCACCCCACTTGCTAAAAGCTAATAGAATCCGATGCCTCCTGTCCACATTTTCGAATATCTTCCGTATCTCATTGTTCTTCCATCAGAACCGGTCTTTAAATAGATAATTCAATCGGATGGCCCAGATCTTCTCGTGGGTCCCTTGCAAATTGGTAGTGGGCTTTGATGCTGATATTCTTGGAGAATATAATCAATAAATATCCTAGTGTTGGTTAGAATCTGCCTATTGGAGTTATTTTTGGAGGGCAGTCCATACATTATAGGACACAATGAAACAACGGTCTAGATTATCGAATTGTGGGCCCCATGACTAAGAACCGAGAATCTTAGTACAGCGTGCAATTTCAAAGTGGAGAATCCTATAGTTATCACAGGCCTATATAAGCCCATGAAGGTTTTGGCTTTGTACAATAACCTGAGTGGGCCATTGAAGTATATGAGTGGGCCAGCTTCCAGCCTCCCTCGAAGCTCCCAGATCTTCTGATCGACGGTCGTTGGATCATCGAAGCCTGGGAGCTCGGAGGGAGGCAGAGAGCTTACTCCTCAGCTCTATATAGGGGGAGGTGTGTTGTTTTTGCTACCATTGCAAAGACGCCAGATCATACTCGGTTGGGCTGAGTCACCGAGTTTTTTTAAATCCTTGAGCAACGGTACCACAGCTTGTGGTATTGTAACATCTACTCCACCATCATGCCATTTGTGCAGGACATCAGCACCGTTAAAACAATGGGCCCCTTCAGCCCTATACTCCACAGCGGCGCGGATTGCATACTCAGTAACTCAGTACGCTAATGCGGATATAGTAATCTCTGTGGGGTCCACCGTGAAGTATGTTTCTTATCTCTGCCGTCCATTCATTTTATCACCTCATTTTTGGGCATGAGCCTAAAATTGAAGTATATCCAAAGCTCAAGTGGACCACACCATAGGAAATAAGTGGGAATTAAACACCTACTGTTGGAAATTTCTTTGTGGCCACAGAAGTTTTCCGTTCATCCATGTCCATGTGACATTATTTACAGGTTGGATGACAAATAAACATCACTGTGGGCCCTGAGAAGGTTTCAACGGTGGATGTCATTATTCTCACTTTTCTTGTTTCTTGTGGTGTCGTCCAATTGAGCTTTGGAATGCCTACCGTTGAAAACTTCATCAGGCCCACTGAAGTTTTGGATCAAGATGATATTTGTGGTTTCCCTTCAACAATGGTCATGTGATCTCATGAATAGGTGGACGTCGTTACCCCACTTTTTCCTATGATGTGATCTGCTTGAGTTTTAGATATGCTCCGATTTTGGGCTTATGCTAAAAAATAAGCTGATAAAAGAGATGGATGGCATGGATTAGACACGTACGTTATTATGGGCCCCACAGAGCTTACTCAGTAATCACTCGGGGTCCCACCAAATCGTATTCAGTGCTCGGATGGGCACTGAATTTCTTTACAACCGTTCTATTCATTGATAGAATTTAATTGTATATATCTGAAGTCAGTTGAGTCTTTTTAACCTACCAGTTGTAACTAATTGGCAGTGCATCACCTACCTGCACCACCTAACCCAAAAAGAAGTGATCCAATGGTCTAGAAACTAAGGGCTTGTTTGGTCCGTGGAACAAAATGATATTGAACTGTATTAGATGGAATTAATATTGTTACGGGGAAAATGGTCTTGTTCAGCTCGGCAGAGTCATGGTAGCATCGATGTCACCGACCCTAGTAGTAAAGCACTCCCTCACCGAGCTAATAAGCATAATTCAAAGTTGGACCCACTTGAAATCCAAGCAGATCATTTGACAGGTCGGTGTAATGTTGGTACTGATCAATCAAGTGCCTGGCTGCCAAGTTCTTTGGTAGAGCTTTCACATCGGTCTAGAATTCAGAAGAAGACATTACATGCTCCAACCTCTAACCCCGATTATATCCTCGTCTGCAAGTGATTGGGCTTGGCCTACCCATGGACTCGGATCGTCCTTAGTAAGGTTCGGAACATACCATCTGCTCAGATGGAACGACCTATAATCATGCTTAGGAATATCTCTAGTAACGCACATGAAGAGTAACATCTGACGCACGATTTAAGGGTAACTGTCAACGCCTTCAGTCTCTTAACTCCTGCATGATGGTAGGGATCGTGTCGAGAATTACGGATATGTTAACTTCGACCAAATGGTATAAATAGGGAACTCGTATACAGTAACAGGTACGCAAAATCTCTCACCCGAAACCCATCTACACTAGTGAGACCTAGATTCTTAGCCTGACTTTGGCATAGGAGGGTACCCTGATCTAGCCAGGGTCTCCTTTGTTTTTCATTCTGTGCAGGCTTGTAAGGCTCGGTACAAGTGCTCGGAGCTCGAGGAGGGTGAGTCAGATTTCTGCATCAACAAACATCATTATTGCGCAATGATTGCATGTCTAGAAATACCATGGTATTTTAGCCATCCAATCCCATGTTTGGGATAAAATTCTTGATATGGAAAACATTGGATTAAACAAAATTCTCTTTGGTGGACCATGGAATTGTAATCAACGAACTAAATGCATAACGGATGTCATTCACTTGTACACGTGTGTATAACTAGAATGTCACGTGTAAACAATGTATATGGATGGACAACATTGATAAACATACGCATCAATGTGGGGCCCACATTAAAATTCTCCAAAGTCCTGCATAGACCAAATGCAATTACATCTCACCTAATTCAACCTTTATCATTCTTTCCAAATGATGGATGGAATTTGCACCGACTAAATGCAATTCTATCCCACCTAATCCCATCTAACCAAACGCCCCCTAAGGTGGTCCCTGCCCCTTACACCATAGCTGTAAAACGTGTTTTCACCGTTCAAATTGCAGACTTGAGGACACCTGGCTTACGTGTCAAACATGTACAAAAGATTGCTAGCCTCATCTTTCTAAGTGTCGGCGTGGGGACGTTGCCTCGTCAACCGTCCAAACATTTAATGTAGAGAGCGTGCAAATTAATTCAGACCGTCCGAATTGGGTCCCAGTCCTGATCATTTCCAACTAACGAGTGGGTGGGGGCCAAGCCCTTTGTATGGCATCCAACCTGTCCTTATGGATTTATCCTACCATCAAAGTTGGGCACCTTAAAATTAATAAAAAATCAGGTGGACCACCAAATGAATTTAACGGTCTCCGGCCTCTTGGCTTTTGAAGCATGCATCCTGTCATCGTGTGGTGGTGCTCCATTGTTAGATGGAATGGACGCGGATTGCATTATGAGTTACTTAGTATAGCGTACTTAATAAACTCTGTAGGGCCCACTATGATGTATGTTTTTATTTATTTATTTTATTTTAATCCATGTTGTCCATCTGTTTTATTAGATCATTTTAGGGCATGAGTCAAAAATCAAAGCATATGTAAAGCTCAAGTGGACCACACCATAGGAAACAATGGGAAATTGAATGGCTACTGTTGAAAACTTATTGGGGCTGTGGAAGTTTTGAATCAAAAGTTGATATTTGTGTTTTCCTTACATCCGTATCTGTGTGACCTTATGAACTGATTGGATGACAAGTAAACGTCACTGTTATCTCTACAAAGGTTTCAACGGTAGAGTCATTCTCCCCACTGTTTCCTTTGGTGTAGTCTACTTGAGCTTTGGATATGCTTAAATTTTGAGCTCATGTGCTAAAATAAGCTGATAAAACAGATGGACGGCATGGATAATACAAATACATTACGGTGCGCCACACAGAATTTACTCAATACCCAGTCTACATCCACATGGAATATACACAACATGGTAGGCCCACAGCAGAAAAAACAATGGACGACCATCAAAACATGTGGCAACTCACATAATGGTTGGATTGACTGATTTTGGGGCGTTGAACTTTCATGGTGGGGCAACCCACAACCCTTACGGACAAGTCGAATGTGTTACGTACACTCAGGTGGGGCCATGCTCAACAGTTGTGGAATAAGCTTATTCAACGGTGACTGGCAGAGGAACCGTTCTCAGATATTAAGAGATGGTAAATGCATACCCGTAAGTGGGGTATATGTAGATTTTTTTTTTTTATATTTTTTAAAAGTGTGGATGTCTCAGCCTCACATCTCCTTCCTTCACAGCTAAGGAAGAAATGATATTTCTGCCCACCTATTTCTTAATTATCTGAATTAAATTAGGTGGCATTAATGGACAGACAAATATACAGGTGGCAACTAAACATGTTTTCATCAATTTCCTTTTCTTTGTGGGCCCAGATATGGACTTGACGTACAGATAATGAGACGGATGCCTTGACTGATCAACTAAAAATGACCCAATGGTCAACTGGCCTCTAAACTGCAATTACATGCATTTCAGGTTGGAGTTGAAAGTTTGTGCATCCAAATGCAACATCAAGATCACCGTCTGAAAACATGGGTTACCATCTAGCATAGCACCTGCAATGCTGGTGGAGAGAGAGAGAGAGAGAGAGAGAGAGAGAGAGAGAGAGAGGCCGCTACACGTAAGGAAAACAAGAAAAAAAAAAAAAAAAAAGGGCCAAATGATATCAACAGTGTGTATATAACCAGCTTTACGTTTTATACTATTTTAGCCTAAGAGTTTTATGCTTTCTTTTGTGTGTGTGTGAATTAATGTGAGATAGGGCAACAAATACTTTAGATTTCATATGGTCATCATAATGGGTTCAATGTAGCTTATTTTGCACCAATGTAAATTGGGTCCTATGCTTGTAAGGAGGAACTTGGTCCTAGCAATGTCTCTATGTGATCCACCATGATACATGCATTTTATTGGTAATGTCCATTTATTTTAACAAATCATTTCAAGTTATGATTCCAAAGTTGAGGTAATGCCATAGGAAACAACAAGGATTGAACACCTGCTGTTTAAAACTTCATGGGGCAATAAAAGTTTGTTGATATTTGTGTTTTCCATTCGTCTAGGCCTATAGGACATTATGAACAAGTTGGATGACAAATAAATATCACAATAGGATCTAAGAAGGTTTCAACGGTGGTGTCATTATCACCACCACTTCCTATGGCGTGGCCCACTTGAGGGTTGGATCTTACTCCATTTTAGACTTGTGCCTTAAAACGATATGTTAAAATAGATGGACGGCATGGATAAAACACATACATAATGGTGGACCCCTCGTAGTTTATGCCAAGACTTGGTCTATCCTGACAAGGGTAGGAGAGAGTTGTAACATGAGTATCTACTCTTAGAGTTGTACACAAGTTGAACGAGTAGAGCTTGGTCTAGCCTGGCTCGGCTCCACTTCACCAGTAGGTTACCCCAACTCAAACTCAGTTCAGCTTAATCCTCAAGCTTAATTGGCCTGCTCGGCTAGGCTCGTTCAATAGCTTGGGCCAGCTTGAGTAGAGTTTGCCTGTGCTTGGCCCAAGCTTGAGCTCAAACTTTTGAGTCGAGTTTGAGCCTACGTGTTCAATCTTTTGAACTAAGTTCGAGTTTGAGTTTATATTTATATATAATATATTGTTTTATTTAAGTGAACCCAAATTGATTTGATCTAAGTCAAGTTTCGAGCCGAGTTAAGTTGAGCTCGGACTTGGCTCGAAATTTTTTCGAGCTAAAAAAATCAGCTCGACTCGGCTTGAACCCAATTTTCAATCCAAGTCAAGCCGAGCTTTTCCAAGTCAGGTCAAGGAAATTAACTGAGCTAACTCGGTTCGTGTACAGCTCTACCTACTCTCATGAAGTGAAATGTCAAAAATGACAAAAGCAACCTTGGTTGAAAGGCCACACACATTTCAATTTTCAAAGGTTTACTCCTTTTTCCATGACTAATGGCAAGGGTGAAATTGGCCCCGTGCTCACATTACATACAATATCGATGATGAGATGGAAGAGGAAAATAGATAGTTCTTTTTTCTTTTCTTTTTTTTCTCCTCAACATTAAAGAACAAAATGAGAGAATACATAAAACCATCGAAGAAAATAAAACCAAGCTACATTATTAATGGGCCAGGTGCACCCAATGGGTCATTGAAACCAACAGATTTGGAGCTAAAATCAGACATGTTGTTCAGGTTTTGGGTCCAAAACACTGAACGAATTGTCAGATGAGTAAGGTTTGGAACCTCCCAAAGATGATTCAACCTGCATCCACCTAAACTTTCACATGAGTGGAACTTGGACCTGACATGAACAGAATTCCAACCCAATTCCAAACCCACCGTTGAAATTCCTATTAATGTAATTCAGGTAAAAATTGAAACCTTGAAACTTATTACTTACAGAGTCATTTGCTTGATGTGATTTTTGATGGGGATTTTTTCTCCTCATTATTGGGTTCGATGAAATCGAACCAGTTTCGATATCATCGATAATTTTCGGATTTTTCACCGCTGGTCGCTGGACAGTTTTGTCCTGTTCCGATATCATCAATGGACTTTAGATGATATCAAAGGCTGTCATCAAGAGACCTTTGATGACATCGATAATTGTCAAAATTTTCACCCCTGGTTGCTGGACAGTTTTGGTCCTGTTTCGATATCATTGAAGGGTCATCGATGATATCGAAAGCTGTCATCAAGAGACCTTCGATATCATCAAAAAGTTACGCAGATGCGATTGCGGAAACGTAGATTCTGCGGATTTTGTTTCCTATTTGGATTCTACCTCTTTCTATTCTTATATAAAGGGGAGTATGTGGGATTGAGGTGTATTCCAGGGTATTCTAAAGTTTTCTAAAGGTTTTCTAAGAGGGCTTAGGGCTATCAAAGGTGAGAGAGAGAGAGAGAGAGAGGAAGCTTGTGGAAGGGAGATTCTGCTCCTAGAGGTGATCTACTTCGTAGTCCACGTCTCAACGTTTCTACGTTCTTGTGATCGATGAGATCTCTCTGTTTTTCTTTTGTTCTCTTATTATTTATCCACTCCTGCGTGAGTGAAGAAGGTTGTAATGTTCTACTTCATAGTGGATTGTTGATTTGGACGAGGTCCCGTAGTTTTGACCTCTTTAAGGGTTTTTCACGTAAAATTCCCTGGTGTTGTGTGGTTTATGCTTTGATTGTTTTTCATTTCTTTATTATTCCATAATTCTATTTTGTTTCAGGAGGCTAGATCCTAAAGTTTTGTGCAAGGCCCCCAACAATTTTTGGTTGCTACGAACTAGCTTAGCAGTTTAGACCATGTTTTGAAAATAATCCATCATCTCCAATACAAAGAGATGGACAATTGATTTAGACATCCAAGCAGCATTACATCTGAACCATTCATCAACTTCTTAGTTAGAATTGTAGATTTAGAGAATTGATAGATGAAAACATTTGGCTCATGATCATTTCGGAGGTGAAGAGTATTGTTTTGGAAAGAAAGTGCTCTTTCATTTTCACACAATATTTTGATTCATGGTTTTCAGAGATCCTACCGAGAATACTATAAATCTCTAAACTGTAATAGTTTTGCTCCTGGCCTAATCCAAATACAACCTTCAGAATTAACAAGAATAAAGGAGAATGCCCACTGTAAAACTTCAAACAAAACCAAAATCCAATTGATGATTAAGCATTTTCTAAAACCAAATTTTGGTTTTTGATAAAAACAATTCTGTAATCTCTCTCTCTCTCTCTCTCTCTCAGCCCACTTGGGAGTCCTTGGAAAGTACTTGGATGGGAAATACATTTCAAGAAAATAATATATATATAATATATATATATATATATATATATATATATATATATATATATATTCTTGAATTCAGCTTTTAGTATAAAACATTTCCCGACAATGTATTTTCTTGGAAAAAGTCCTATAAGATTTTCCCAACGCTCACTCTAGCTTCTTTAACTTTTCCAAATGCTTATACGGTATTGCCCGCATGGGCTGACCATGTTATGTGCATGCCATCTAACTCTTGGACTAATAAGATACCTAAAAATTATTTCAGACCATAGAAAACAACGAAAATTTGTTTAATTACCTTGATTGAGCTGGTTTTCAGGCTGATGGGTTTTTTGACCCGTCGTCGACCGGTCGTGAGCCCTGCTCGACCAGTGGAAGGCTGGTGGTTGACCAGTCGTGGAGTCAAGTCGTGGCATGACTCAAAGTCCAACGACTGTGGACTATTTTTCTCAAGGGTGTTCGACCAGTTGAAGGAGGTGCTCGACCGGTCATAGGTGGCTCTCGACCGGTGGTGGACTCGGTTCGACCAGTCGAGGTTACGCAGATTTGTTTCGCGATTTTGCGCGGATTTTGTGTCGCAAGTCCTTTCGCAACTGGAATGCAGAAATGAGTTTCCTAAAACTTTAAATAGGAGTTCCTAGGGCTTTTTAGTTATGACAAGAGGGTTTCCTAAAGCTTTACAAAGGATTTGCTAAAGGGTTTAGGGCTATCAAAGGTGAGAGAGAGAGAGAGAGAGGAAAAGAGAGAGAGAGAGAGAGAGGAAGCTTATAAAAGGGAGGTTATGCTCGTGGAGATTATCTACTGTGCAATCTATATCTCAGCGCTTCTATGTCCTCGTAATTGGTGAGATCTCTCCGTTTTCTTTGCTTCTCTTATTGTTTATTCACTCCTGCGTGAGTGAAAAAGGTTGTAACGTTCTACTTCATAGTGGATTGTTGATCTGGACTAAGTCCCGTGGTTTTTACCTCTTTGAGGGTTTTTCATGTAAAAATCTCTTGTGTTGTGTGGTTTATACTTTGATTGTTTTTCATTGCATTATTATTCCAAAATTTTGGTTTGTTTCAGGAGGCTAGATCCTAAGGTTTTGTGCAAGGCCCCCAACAAAGTGGTATCAGAGCTAAGTTCATTGAACGGGTAGGATCGGTTCTGAATTATGGAAGGTGGCTCATCAAGGATGATTAGCCTCAATGGTTTTAACTGGACCATATGGAAGGCTAAGATAGAGGACTTGCTTTATTGCAAGGCCTTATATTCTCCAATTTTAGGCATATCAGCAAAATCCAAAGATATGACTGATGATGATTGGAAGAAGATGGACCGAAAGGCGGTGGGGTTTGTTAGACAATGGTTGGATGATTCAGTGTTCCACCATGTGTCTACGGAAACCTCAGCCTCTAGCCTATGGTTGAAATTACAAGGGTTGTATGAGAGGAAGACAGCCGATAATAAGATTTTTTTGATAAGACGACTTGTGAATCTCAAGTTAAAATATGGTGGTTCCATGGCTGAGCACATGAATGAGGTCAGCAATATAGTGAACCAACTCTACTCTATGAAGATGGTCCTAGATGATGAATTGCAGGCTTTACTTTTGCTTAGTTCATTGCCTGACAGTTGGGAGACATTGGTGGTGTCTCTAAGTAACTCTGCACCAGACGGAAAGATATTCATGGAACAGGTAACTAGCTGTCTCTTCAATGAAGAGACAAGATGAAGTCTCAGGGGTCTACTCAGCAAGAGGCTCTTGTGACACAGGAACGGGGAAGAGGAAAGAACAGGAAGGGCGAGAAGATCCGAGATAAATCAAGAGACAAGTCGAGTAACAGGAAAGATGTTGATTGCTAGAATTGTGGTAAGAAGGGTCACTACAAGCATGAATGTCGTGGTAAGAAAAACGACAAGAAAGGAAAAGGGAAGGAAGATGAATCAAATTCCACTGCGGTCGTTCAGATGGCGACATTATAGTTATTCTTTCTGCAAATCATGATGTATGTCTCATGGCTACGAGTCAGGATACCGACCGGGTGATAAACTCGGGAGCTTCTTTTCATACGACTTCACGCAGGATTTCTTCACAAGCTACAAGTCAGGTGACTATGGGACTGTGAAGATGGAAAATTCTGGCGTATCAAAAATCATGGGAGTCAGTGATATTTGTGTGAAGACCGATGTGGGCTGCACATTGGTTCTCAGGGATGTGAAGCATATCGTAGACCTTCGCCTCAACTTGATGTCGACGGGAGGGGTTGGATGATGATGACTATGAAAGCCAGTTTGCTGGTGGGTGATGGAAGCTCATCAAGGGCTCGTTGATCGTGGTAAGAAGAAAGAAGTGTTACACCCTTTATAAGGCAAGTGTCAGTATGTGCAAGGGTGGGTTGAACGCAACGGAAGATTCAGTTATTGACATGTGGCACAGGCTTCTAGGCCACATGAGTGAAAAAGGGCTTCAGGTACTAGCAAAGAAGCGGCTCCTTCCAGATGTGACAGGTACACCTCTCAAAACCTGTCTTGATTGTTTATCAGGGAAACACCATAGAGTTTCATTTATTAAATCTGTTTCTCATGTTAATAAAGTGCATGCATTAGATTTGGTTTATTCTGATGTTTGTGGTCCTATGAGGACAAAAACTTTGGGTGGGGTATTGTATTTTGTTACTTTTATAGATGATTCATCTAGGAGGGTTTGGGTTTACGCTTTGAAATCCAAAGATGAGGTCTTTGGTGTGTTTAAACTGTTTCATGCTATGGTCGAGAGAGAGACAGGTAGATCATTGAAGTGCATCCGCACTGACAATGGTGGTGAATACATTGGCGACTTTCATGAATACTGCAAGTCTCTAGGTATACGGCATGAACAGACGGTTCTCAAGACCCCCCAGCATAATGGTGTAGCTGAGTGAATGAATCACACCATTGTACAGAGAATCAGATGCATGTTATCCCATGCAAAATTGCCCAAGACGTTCTGGGGAGAAGCAATGCACACGGAAGTGTATTTGATAAACAAGTCTCCATCAATCCCGTTGAATGGAGAAGTGTCTGAGAAGGTGTGGACTGGACATGATCCATCGTACAGTCATCTTAGGGTGTTTGGATGCAGGGCATCCGTTCACGTACCAAAGGACGAGAGGTCCAAGCTCGATATGAAGATCAAACAGTGTGTGTTCTTAGGGTACGGTGATGAAAAGTTTGGTTACAGAGATGTGGTTTTCTTTGAAAATCAGTGTATAGAAGATATTGGTAAGCCAGAGAAGAACCAGCCTAGTTCAGGTGAGCTAGAGGACATGGATCCAGTTATTCCTCCCGTGGTGCCTGATGACGGGGGAGTACAGCAAGGTGCAGAGGACGAGGGAGTTCCTTCAGAAGATGGACCAGGAGAGCAGCCCCCACTTGATCCACCTATTGAGCCACAGGTGAGGAGGTCATCTAGGGACAGACAATCATCCAAGAGGTACTCACCACATGAGTACATTATACTGACTGATGGGGGAGAGCCAGAAGATTATTCTGAGGCCCTAGCCGACGAGCATATGGGGGAGTGGTTGAAAGATATGCAAGAGGAGATGGAATCCTTGCATAAGAACCACACCTATGATATTGTGAAACTGCCTAAGGGTAAGAAAGCTCTAAGCAACAAGTGAGTGTTCAGAAAGAAGATTGAGAAGAAGAATTCACAGACGAGGTTCAAAGCCAGACTTGTGGTGAAAGGGTTTGGTCAGAGGAAAGACATAGACTTCAAGGAAATATTCTCACCAGTGGTGAAATGACTTCCATACGGATGTTGCTTGGGTTGGCGGCTAGCATGGATCTGGAGATAGAGTAGTTAGATGTTAAAACTGTCTTTCTCCATGGTGACCTGGAAGAAGAGATCTACATGCACCAACTAAAGGGGTTCGAAGTCAAAGGCAAAGAGCATATGGTGTGTAGGCTGAGGAAGAGCTTGTATGGGCTGAAACAAGCTTCACGGCAATGGTACAAGAAGTTCGACTCATTTATGTTGAAACATGGGTATGACAGAACGGAGTTAGACCACTGTGTGTTCACGCTCAAGTTCTCAGATGGCGATTTTTTAGTTCTGCTATTATACGTTGATGACATGCTCATCATGGGAAAAGACATCAAGAAGATCGATAGGCTGAAACAGGAGTTGGGCAAGTCTTTTGCGATGAAAGACTTGGGCCCGGCTAAACAGATCCTAGGAATGGAGATAACCCGTGACAGAAGCAGCAGGAAGCTTTAGTTATCACAGGAGCGGTATATTGAGAAAATCCTAGAGCGGTTCAATATGAATGCAGTGAAGCCGGTCAGTACTTCACTGGATTGTCACTTCAGATTAAGCGACAAGCAGCGTCCTAAGACGAAGGCAGAAGTGGAAGAGATGCAGAAAATACCCTACGAGTCAGCTGTAGGAAGTTTGATGTATGTTATGGTGTGTACACGCCCAGACATAGCATATGCGGTTGGTGTTGTCAGCCGGTATCTTGCTAACCCTGGCAAAGAGCATGGGCAGCGGTGAAATGGATACTACGGTATCTAAGAGGCTCATCCAGGTTAAGCCTATGCCATGGTGACGGTAAACTTGTGTTAGAGGGCTACACAGATGCAGATATGGCAGGTGACAGAGATTCCAGGAAGTCTACATCAGGGTTCATGTTCACGTTTGCAGGGGGAACGGTTTCTTGGCAAAGCAAACTACAGAAGGTCGTAGCATTATCGACGACAGAGGCCGAGTACATTGCAGTCACAGATGCATGTAAAGAGATGCTTTGGATGAAGAGGTTCCTACGGGAACTTAGCCTGAAGCAGGAGGAGCACGTAGTCTATTGCGATAGTCAAAGTGCTATACACTTGAGCAAGAATCCAAGTCAGCATTCTAAGTCGAAGCACATAGAGATTGGGTATCACTGGATCAGGGATACTTTGGAACAGAAAGTGTTACAGCGTGAGAAAGTCCACACGGACGATAATGGGTCAGACATGATGACCAAAGCTTTGCTCAAGGGCAAGTTTGAGGTTTGTAGAAACCTGGCTGGCTTGAAGAAAGAGGATCCCTCCTGAGTCAAAAAGGGAGAGATTTAATGGGTTTTTTAACCCGTCGTCGACCGGTCGTGAGCCCTGCTCGACCGGTCGAAGGCTGGTGGTCAACCAGTCGTGGAGTCGAGTCGTGGCACAATTCAAAGTCCAGCGACTGTGGACTATTTTTCTTTGAGGTGCTCGACCAGTCGAAGGAGGTTCTCGACCGGTCGTAGGTGGCTCTCGACCGGTCTTGGACTCTGTTCGACCAATCGAGGTTACGCAGATTCGTTTCGCGATTTTGCACGGATTTCGTGTCGCAAGTCCTTTTGCAACTGGAATGCGGAAATGAGTTTCCTAAAACTTTAAATAGGAGTTCATAGGGCTTTCTAGGTATGACAAGAGGGTTTCCTAAAGCTTTACGAGGGATTTGCTAAAGGGTTTAGGGCTATCAAAGGTGAGAGAAAGAGAGAGGAAAAGAAAGAGAGGAAGCTTATAGAAGGGAGGTTATGCTTGTGAAGGTTATTTACTATGCAATCTACATCTCAGCGCTTCCATGTCCTCGTAATCGGTGAGATCTCTCCGTTTTCTTTATTTCTCTCATTGTTTATCCACTCTTGCGTGAGTGAAAAAGGTTGTAACGTTCTACTTTATAGTGGATTATTGATTTGGACTAGGTCCCGTGGTTTTTACCTCTTTGAGGGTTTTCCACGTAAAAATCTCTTGTGTGGTGTGGTTTATGCTTTGATTATTTTTCATTGCATTATTATTCCATAATTCTGGTTTGTTTCGGGAGGCTAGATCCTAAGGTTTTGTGCAAGGCCCCCAACACAGGCTCCCGGCTCCAACTTTCCCGGTGGGGCAGCCCTCCAAAATAGGTTGAATGCCATACATATATCATGGTGGGCCACACATAACCTTTGTAGAATAAGCATATTGTCCCAGGACTTGCAAGGGAAGTACTAGGACTGAAAGTCGGGCAAGTTCAACCCGACCGACCCAACATTGGGTTGGACTTAGGCAGGTTGTATCGGGTTCGGTTTTGGGCTTGGGCTATACAAACACCAACCTAATAAAACTTGGGTCGGGCTCAGGTTGCCCGACCCAACCTAAACTCGATTGTTATATAAGTTACTTATAAATTACCTGTGTTGAAGTCACAAGAAATTCCAATACCATCGAGTTTCATTGGTCCATGATATTTCCAATGACTCGGGCTAACAAGATACTATAAATCTCTCTCTCCCAAATAGATTGTGTGCCACGAAATATGACTTCTAAAGGAGTAGTTGTGTTATATTTTAGCTTGTTTGTTTAGAAAAAATAAAGTTCTTTATTATAAATAACTGCATATATAATTAATAAAATCATAGGTAAAAAAGATGTATTGAAAATATAATAGATTAATGTAATAACGAAAATATTATCATGTATCAACCCGACCGAGCCGCTTGGGTTGGGCTTGAGTTGAGAATTCCTGACCCGATGTTGGATTGGCTTGGGTTAGGGTTCGGGTATAGAAACCTTGGGTTGGATTGGGCTAAGGTTGAGCACCAACCTAGCCCAACCCGCCCACTTTCAGCCCCAGGAAGTACCGGTCTGGAAAATTTATGACTGGAAACCAAATGTAATGTAAGGAAATCTTAATTGTTTGTTACTTTTGCTTACTTCAATCCAAACCAATCATCATATGAGGATCGGTTGTATCTTAAAACTGAAATAGACTGGACAATCCTGACCTTTGGATTGAATCCTTTTCAGTTAAAAATAGAGGGAAAAGACCAATTAATAGATCTGGAGTCGAATGGCTAGGATTGTGATATCAGTATGAAGGTGGAGATCCACTTGATGATCGGCTCTGGATAAGTGTATCAGTATATCTGAGTCTGTCTTCCCGGTCACAAGTGTCTGATGGGCCAAAAATCCAAACCGTTCATGTTTTGAAATCTGTGCTATGTGCCCCACCCTTAATAAACTTGGGATGAACGGATGATCGTAACCATCACTCACTCGAAAAGAAAGTTTTCAATGGCTCACATTCAACTTCAAAAAATACAGATTAGATCATCTCTGATGGATTCTCACGTGATAACAGCTCAGTGACGGTAACAATAACATAGAGGGTTCAGATCGTCAGACTATACCAGCATGTAGCCCCAGGGGCTGGCCACACGCGCTGTGTTCTGAGTCGCGACAGAGACCAACCAACTCTCACGTGTACAACGTGAAATGTTTATTAATCAAATCCCACGACCACGTGGCAGACAAATGTACTCACACGTGCCGGATTTTCAAAGATGAGGCATCATTCGAACAATCCTAGCCGTTCAACTGCCCCAAACAAAACGTATAATCAAGTAGAATCCCGTCCACTGAATGGCAACTATCTATTAAACGGGATAAGGCCCACCAATCTGATAAACACAGTATACGAGGAGCTCACCGTTAGAAAATAATACGTTGGATACACAAAAATATAAAAAAATAATATAAAATTTGAAATTTGTTTCGTTAAATTGAATAACCTAAAATGATACTTTCGTCAGATCCATACGTTGGATATGATTCGCCTATTATCAAAGCACGTATGAATTCGAGGAAAGTGCACTAACTAGTGTCATTACCGTCGCATTGCTCGTGCCCAACCAGGGGTGCGTGTGTTCCAGTGCCAAGCATCTCCATCTCTAAAACATTCAAGGAAGAATATTATCTATAAATTTACGCATAAACTTCAAAAACCTTTCTATTATTGTTTACGTGCGACTAAAAGTATATATGAATTTTTTTAATTTGAATGTCCTAAAAGCCATTTTAGCGGCAAAATATTAAAATTTTGAACCACACATTTCAACACCCACCGGATGGACGATGAGGATCTAGTACGAGATGGAGCTTGAGGAGGGAATGCCAACCACGGAAGTAGAAAACAAGCCGGCGCCATTGGTTTCTCGTGCCTTTGAAATATATCAATATGTTTCCGTTTGATTGACAGATGTGGTTATGCGTTATTGTCATTAGGTATCTATCTCTTCAATCATTTAATGCGATATAGACTGTAAAGGTCAATAAGACATCGCCACGTGGCATTTCTCATCAACCATAAGCTAGCCCAAATGTCTCAGATAAGGCGCCGTGGCTGAAAAATCATACACGACGTTGTCCGTCCGCTAAGAAGGAACCCGTTGGGGAGGACGTGACCGTGGCCGTCCAGAAATTATTCCGGATTACTACAGGGCATGAGCTAAAAAACGAAGCAGATCCAAAATCTCGGTTGGCCACACTATAAGAAAAGTGGTGATTGAACGCCAACCATTAACAACTTCGTAATGTTTATTTTCCATCCTGCTTGTTAATAAGATCTTAGAGACCTGGATGAAGAAAAAACTCAAATATCAGGTTGGTCCAAAACTTTCGTGGCCCACAAGAAGTTTTTAACGGTGGACGTTCAATCACCACTCTTTCCTGTGGTGTAGTGCAAATGAGATTTATATGGGCTTAATTTTTGGAACCATCGACTAAAATAATCTGAGAAATTGGATGGACGGCGTGGATATAGAAAATATATGTCAAGGTGGGCCTCATGACGCCCATCATAGACCTCAGATCAGAAGGCCGAAGTACCGTACCATAAATATATGTTGAAAATGGGCCGTCAGTTAATGACTTTAACTGTTCAAAAAATCAGCCTCATCCATTCCCCGATTGAGTGGTCCAGGATGATTTCTTAGCCATTAAGAATACACAGTGTAACATCAACTTGCCGAACGGCTTGGATCTTTCTCACGTGTGCAGACATGTGAGCAGAACTCAGTGACAAGAGAGTGTACTCGCGGGAGTGCATAGTAGGCGAGCACACAGCACCGACATCAGTAGTTGTGCTGCTGGAAAATTGTGTGGACCCCACCATGCTGTATCTGTTTTATTCACGCCGTCCATCCATTTTTCTAGCTAGTTGTATGAAATCATCTTAAAAATGAGGCAGATCTGATTCTCAGGTGGACCACAACATAGGAAACAACGGTGAGCGTTGCTCGCCATTAAAAACTTGAGGGCTACGAAAGTTTTGGATAAAGATGATATATATGTTTTTCATTCTTCCAATTTTTTGTGACCTAATCAATAGGTTGGATGGAAAATTAAAAACACAGTGGGCCTTAGGAAAATTTTAATGGTGGGCGTTCAATCATCACTGTTTCCTGAGGTGTGGTCCACCTGAGATTTAGAACTTTCTCATTTTTTGGAACATACCTTAAAATGATATTGGAAAATAGATAGACAGGGTGGATAAAATATACGAATCATGGTGGGGGTTACAGAGCTTTTCTACTAGCACGCAGCATGGCACTACGCAATCCGAGTCTATGTCCAAACCAGTTGGATGGACGGGAACGTGGGTGCATCGCTGCAGTGGTCTCGCACGTGTACGGTGGTGATGGTGGATGTCGATATCACAGATCAATTCGCAACTAGGATATCGCAAAATTCTCATTCGCCAAATCACCGACTGTACGGTATCGAAAAATATCATCCCTGCAAGCATTAAATGGACGGTTATTCAGAGCTTATTCACAGCCACGTGTATGGTAGATTCCTCCCCTATCGCGCTTTCATTTGCAGCGCCCCAACTGTATTTCACACGCGGCAGAAAAACACACGGTCCTCGTGAAACCCAAGAAGATCTGCGGTGAAAAGAGCATGATCCATATCGAACTCCTACCAACCACGTGTCAATCATCCGCCGGTCTGATCTTTCCATTCTCCCTCGAACTTGCTCGACCTTTAACACCGTCTGTCTAGTTAAACCCCCGCCCAACCCCCAACGTCACAGGCATCCCAAAAAACCTCCCAGACCCGATACTCTATCCAAACGACGAAACGTACCGTAACGGACACCGAAATCCACTGAATTTTGGCCGAAATTCAAACGACACAGATGGTTTTCTTCTGCTTTCTCGTGGATCAAAAGCGTGTGGTGAGGAACAGCAAGCCGGCAGCCGGGACCTGCTCGCGGTGCGGCGGAGGAGCGAGTGTCGCTGACATGAAAACAGCTACGAGGTTCTGTTACATCCCGTTCTACTGGCGGTCTTGGCGCGCAATCATCTGCACGTTCTGTGGAGCAATTCTCAAATCCTACCGATGAAATACGAATTGACAAAAAACCCATTTCGTATCGGTATCGGTTTTTTGAATTTTCTCTCTGTAAATATCAGATTGGCAAGAGTTTCCTCTTTCTGCATGTTTTTCATGCTTTCGCAACAGATATTTAGCTAGAAATATATGAAGAAAACACATCTCTACATCTTCTTCTCTTCTTTTTTTCCCTTCATTTTTTTAAATTAAAATGACAGTATAATTATGTAATTTTTTAAAGTTTTGAAATCTATGAAAAATCGGATATTTTTTCAATTTTGATGTTTTAAAAAGTTGTTATAATTCTTAATAATATACAATTTCAGGGTTTTTATAGAAAAATAATTTTAAAGAGCTTGAAATCTTAAGATGACGTCCCTAAGTGCCGCATCAGCATATATGAATGTCAATCTAGACCGTCCAAAATTTCTTGTTGAATTTGGACGGCTGAAATTTTGATCTTCAACTGCCCACTGGATGACTACACAATGGACGGTTGTGATTGTCCAATTAGTTGCTTATCATTTGATCACGTAAAGTTATTTTACATTAAAAAAAAAAATACTACTTAAATATAAGAATGAAAATTGACATGACTTAAGTCATAAAAAAGCTTCTTTTTTTTGTTGTTGTTGTTGTTGTTGTTGTTGTTTAAACGCAGGTAGATCAGATAAGTTGTAAACGATTTATAGTCAATTAATTACACTCTGCATCTTTTGCTGGTAAATCATTTAGAAGTTATTAATAATTTACAGCATTTATTCTCATTTTATTTTTAGGCAAAAGGTGGAATTTTATTTATATAAGCTCTCCAACTACTTTTGTACAAGATTTCATTTTTATGCTCTTCATTTATTATATAATACCTATATTTTCAAAGATCAACTCAAGTCCTGGACTTGCCACAGGTAGAAAAATCATGCTTTCCTTTAACTTGATTAGTCAATGTTACTAATAGCATTGTCAGCATTGTTGCATTAAATGCTGTGTGATGACGTGGTCGAATTAGATTTAAATAGTTTTCCTACTTGTGGCAGGCATAAATCCGAATTCTACAAAGATGGGCTCTTGGCATATAAAATATAAATAATTTACAGGCTATTCGAATACATACAACTATTTACATGTAATTCAGCTTATAACCTGATAATATAAGGTTGTAGATGCTTTATATTAAATTATTTATGGGTATCCAAACGATCCTTTATATTTGAAATATATAACAAATTAATACTATTTTAAAATTTTCATTGGTTTTAGATTTTCCATCGTTTTGTAGTGAAAACGATGTTAATGCAATAATTATTTCAAAAATTGAATAATTTACTATATGCATATATCTATATTTTAAAATTATTTATTAATTTCAATTAATTTTTATTTTTTTGAATTTTTTGGGATATTCCGAGAAAAAGCCTTGAAAAGGTACGGGAAATTCCTGAAACGAGTATGGCCTGTAATTTGAAGTGCCATTCCGTGGGTACCCATTTGAATGGCCTAGTATCCAATAATTACTCTGAAAACAAGATCTGGGCCATTGATTTATTAAATACGATGCATGATCATTTGCTACTCAGTGCTCCGATATCAGCCACACGTATCAATGTTACCATCATTTTCTATGTATCTCGCCCTGTATAGCTTCCAAAAGATGGACGACTGCGATCGTCTGACCGTCTCTGGGCCTCAATACGGCAACACATCAAGCCGCAACGTCGGCAAATACTCTCATAGCCCACCGTGGAACGTAGACTACAAATTCTTTGTATAGATTTGAGGTATCTGAAACGAGCATCCATAACAAGGTTCCATGTATGGACCATATCAAGCCGTGCAAAAAGGTAACCCCACAATGAAGGTCACCTCGCACAATCAGGACCGTATGTTTATCAGGTGGGCTCACAGGAAGAAACCAATGTACTGTTGAAATCGTACTTTTGATGTTATATGACCTCCTAGTTAGGGCCGGGCATGGGTACGTCTTGACCCGGATTTGAACCGTATCGGGCTAAGCCCCTTACTCCTAATTAGCAGTGGGCACGAGATGACTCGATCTGACTAACTCGACTCGTCTGACTTGTTCAGATTCGACTCGACTCGAATTGAATGAGTGAGTCGGTCCGAACCGAGTAGGCTTCGTGTAATCCAAACTCAAACTAAGTCGAGTTCGAGTTACCCAATAACTTGACCTGAAACTCAATCCGGTTATACTTGACTCGATTTGAAACCCGACTCAGCCCGACTCTCTAACCCTACCTACTGCACTCTACTCCAATTCGATCCCAAACTCCCTCCCGCTTCTAAGCCCAACAATCACTCGCCATCATCACCCTGTTCCCACTCCTCTCCACTCTACTCCCCCCTCCTTCCCTCATCCTCTCGCTTTTCCAAGCTCGGCAACCACCCACCACCATCACCTAGGGCTGCTCATGAGTCAAGCTAGCTCGAAAAACTCACTCGACTTGGCTCGAGTCAGCTCGAATTGACTCGGCTTGAATGGCCGATTCGGGCCGAGTCAAGCCAATTATTTGAAGCTCGAGTTGAGTTCAAGCCGAGTTTGACCAGGGGGCATTTCAACTCGACTCGAACTCAAGCTCGATTAATAAATATATTATATATTATATATATTATTAATATAAGTTTTAAGTTTTAACAAACAATAAAAATAAAATCCTAGAGTCTCTATCCTACCGTACGTACCCCATTTCCCTTTCTTCTCTTTCTCTACCTGCTGCCAGCAACATGCCCGCCCGGACCACCACTACCAGCTTTCATTTCAGCTCCACAATAGTATAATTTCAATCTTTTGAGATCTACTTCTTGGGCGAGAAACCTAAGAAATCTGAAATGGGTTCTTCTCAGATTTGTTAGAGCTTCAATGAAATCCAATGATCTGATTAGCTAGAACTCTTTACTTGGATTTCTGATATGTGTTCTGCTCTGTTTCTTTTTTTAGTACTTAGATTTCTGCTGGTAGAAGAAGATCAAGAACAGATCGATTCTTACAGGTTTCCTCATCTGATTCAAAGCTTTGTTTGATTTTTTCATCGGGTTTTGCTTTTATTCTTCTAAGTTTTTTGAATTTTTCATCAACGGAGGAGGATCAAGAACAGAATCCATAACTCTCTCACCCAACAAGCTCGAGCTCAACTCAAGGTAAACTCGATTCGACTCGAACCACTAGCTCGACTCAAACTCGACTTGACGGCTTTGGCAAACAAGTCAAGCTTCAATGTTGAGCTCGAGGCCGAGCTCGAACTTAAGCACAGCATGGACAAGCCGAGCCGAGCATGGCCCACCTCGACTCGACTCGGCTCGATACCCACCTCTACCATCACCCCCTCCTCCTCTCTCTCCTCTCCACTCTCTTGGTCTCTCCCTCCCTCATCTTTCAATCCGACTTGGTGCCAACTCGACCCGACTCGGTACTTCTAACCGGATCAGACTTGGTCCAGATCAGTCCAGGCCATATCGAGTCAGGCATGCTAGGCTCGGTATTAAGTTCAGGTAAGGCCTATTTCAAAATCGGATCGAGTCAAGTCAGCCCAAACTCAGTCCGACTCGACTCGACTTGATGCCCAACTCTACTCCTAATGAATGGACTTTCATGTTGTCGGTTGCATAACATGGCGAGGTACACCATGGCTTGCATACCATGAGCACAGTTTGGGTGGGTCCTTAACTGTTCGGTCTACTGTGATGTATGTGCCTTACATTCATACTGGCCATCCATTTTGACTGATCATTTTAGTGTATGATCCCAAAAATGAAGCAAATCCAAATCTTAGGTGGTCCATACGACATGAATGGTCGTGATTGAATCTCCACCATTAAAATTTTCATAGGAGCCACCTGAATGTTTATTTGCCATCCAACCTTTTGATTAAGTCACAAAGACCTGGATGAAGAGACTACACAAATATCAGCTTGATCTAAAACTTTTGTAGCTGATGAGAAGTTTTTAATGATCAATTACCACTATTTCCTAGTTGGGTTGGGCCCATGTGAAAACTCAAAGATGTGGCCCACGCATGGTCACTTAATCCCACCGGTTGGTATGAACAAGTTGATGGAGTTCTTCATTTGGTACCCATGTTTACATTGGTAACTAACTTGTTTCAACACCAAGATCATGAGTTCAAGTACCCATGTGATTTGTATGGGTGTTAGTAAATAAATAAATTTAAAAAACAAAGAGTGAGACCATTGCCATTAGGGTGGTCCTCAAGATCTAAGAATCCTTAATGATGATCAAATGTTACATTAATGCATGACCTAAGTACTCGTTTACTATTTTATAAGTTAATTAGTTGATCTTATTAATGGAATGGAAAATATGGTCAGCTTATATATCCTACAGTCTAATTAGGATGAAATGGGCAGGAATCCAAAATGTACTTTACAAATCCCATTTCAAAATGTAGTACAACACCGGCATGTTTTTGGTCTAAAATCTCATTTACAAATCCCATTTCACAATAACACCCTGATCCATAGCTCCACTGGTAGACGGAGTGGATATACCTAGTTTCAACACTTGTACGGGTGGCTAACAGTGCATGTACTGACAGTTTGTGTGAACTAACAAGCTAACAAAAAAAAAATCCCGTTTCACAATCCGAGGAGAAAAAAAAATGCAAGTGAAAACAAAAAATATAGCGTGGGATATAGGATGGTACAATAAGCGGCTTCACAAGCGGCTCACCATGATGTATAACTTCGATCCACACCGTCCGTACGTAAGGTCCATTTAGTATAGAGAATTGGACTAAAACAAAGGTAGATCCAAGGCTGCAGTGGACCACACCGTAGGAAGCAGCGGTGCTAAGGACACCCACTGTTAAAACCACTTACATTTTCAAACACTCTCACGAGTTTACCGATGGAGGAGGGCCAAATCCCATCACTCAATCCAAATAAAAATTCAGATCATCCCATGCTCTTCCAATCCACTAGAATTCTTAGACAAACACTGTCAATCCTATCATTACCTTAAATCTAATTCCATCCCTTCTAATTTACTCTAATGCAACATCCCAAACTGGCCTAAAGAACATGATCATGATGGGCCCATTGGTATAATTATCATTGTAATTTAATAGCATGTTCTAATCTTATAATCATGTGAGATTTATCTAATAGAAGTTTTTACAAATGTCACTACACATTATGGTAAATGATACCATTTATCAAAACCAATTTTTAATCCATGTTGGAGATTTCACGCAACCCCACTTGTGGTATGATGTTATCTCGTGGTGTGGACCACGGCAGCCGAGCTTGGCTCACTAACAATAATATTTTAGGATCGATTCGTTGCCACAAAAGCCTCCTACACTCTTTTAAGCATTAAAAGCATGTGGGTCCCACCATGGCATGCAACATCATCACTTACGTAATTTGAGATGATGGAAGAACTTTTGGATGTTGATTTCGAAAATGGTGTTAGATGGGAATTGATTGTTTAGGAGAAATAACCTTCACTTGGTTGTGGCTTTTAGCCTGTGGTCAATCTACTGTGGGGCCCACTAGATAGATGGTTGAGATGATCACAAGCAACATGGTGAAAGTTACACCAAAGTCACGATTCACGTGTCTGATAAATGTACTTGCCAGTTAGTGTAGATCTCTGGCCGGACGTTTCTAACCGTCCCTTTTATTGTAATACTCGAGAGTGAGGATCTCAAATGGGCGTCTTTTAGCATTGGTCTACCTACTGTGGGGTCCAATAGATCGATGGTTGAGATCACGTTCAGCATGGCAACATATGTAGTGTGCCGCCAACATCTTACGGAAGTCACGATTTTCATGTGCGGTTCATGTACATCCACGTTTAATGTAGATTGCTACCCAAACGGCTCCCAACCGTCTGATTTATTGTATTACTCGAGCCTGAGGATCCTCATACTTGTGTGGCTAGTAACACGTGGTGTATCCACTTGGGGCCCACTAGATTAATGGTCAAGATCTCCATCGTCGAGGAAACATATCCAGCACTTTAAAACATTCATAAAAGGGCATTTTGATGGTTCTCGTTAGGGACCGATCCACGTGGTCTCATCACTGACTGCTTAACGAACAATTACTCCGATGAAATGATCCTAGCCGTTGAATGTGAACCATTGCTTTTTATAATATGATGTATGCATTTTATGAGATCATCTGAGCGCATGGGCCAAAAAATGAGGTAGATCCAAAATTCGAGTGGACCACACCATAAAAAAGCAATAAAAAACTTTCTTAGTTTCCACCACCATAATGTTTATTTGCAATCTAAACTGTTAATTAATAACATTACACAGACATGAATGAAGGGAAAACACAAATATCAGCTTCATCTAGAGCTTCCGTAGCCTTTAAGAAGTTTTCAATGGTAGGCGTTCAATCCCCATTTTTTTCCGGTGTGTGGTACACTTGAGCCTTGGATTTTTCTCATTTGTGGCCCATGCCTTAAAATGATCTCGAAAAATTGATGGACGGTGTGGATATAACACAGGTCATAGTAGGGTCTACAAAACTTGGTGACGTCAACACACCACCGATCACTGACATCCAGATTGGCCATCTATTGGATCCAGTCCGCTCTTCGTAAGTTGCCTTGTGAAAAAGGAAAAATACATTTTAAAGGAATGATCCAGACCTTGTAGTGGTTGGCATGCAAAACTGGACGTACAAGATCGCTCGATAGAAGATAGGTCAAATACATATCAAGTTCATTTATAAAATTACTTTCCAAATACATATCAAAGTCATTCATAAGCTCAAGTGGACCACACTACAGCAAACAAGGGGATATTGATGTCCATCGTTGAAATGTGAAGCCATCTGTGGGTCCCACACCGATGTGTATCTATGATCCAACCTGTTCATATGATCACACAGACACAGATGAAGGGAAAACACAAATATCAGATTGATGCAAAGCTTTTATGGCCCACAATAAGTTTTTAATGGTGGTTTTTAATCCCCATTTTTCTTGTGTTGTGGTCCACTTGCACTTTAGATTTTACTCGATTTTCGGTTGATGCCCTAAAATGAGCTGTTAAAATGAATGGACGGCTTGGATCATACACATGTATCATGGTGGGCCCTGCAAAAGTTTGAACTTTTTCCTTTGGTTAATGTATCAAGTCAAATCAAAGGTCATGTAAGGGCGACTGCCGTGTATTTGAAATGGGAAATAATAATTATTTATTTACTTCTATTTCCAGCTTTCAATAAGAAAACAAACATTCCCTTTGGAGTCCCTCACGTTGATGTGGCTCATATGAGCTGTGAACCAAGTTGATTATTTACTTAATGACTTAACATCTAGTATAAAATTTTACAAGTAGACTTTGCAATTAAAACATGGAAGGTCCCATGGACTTGGGTGTGATGTTGTAGAGGACTTTTTCTCTCTCCACTTGAAATTTTCTCCCCTCCCTCTTTCTATCTTTGTTCACTTATGTGTGTCATATCTGTCACGTTAGTGTACTTTAGCTTTCAAGTTTCATATTGATTCAATGTTTATACCTTCAATTAATCAATATTTATTAGTTGAATTTGGACTGTAGACTAATTTAGTTTGGTGATCCATTAAATATCCATCAATCAACCATTTAGAAATCAAATCAAAATTATCTTAATCTTAACTTATTATTTTTACAATTTAATTTTAATTTAAGTAGCTTCCATGTGTATAATTTCTCAGTTCCAATGTATCAACTATTTTGTTGTTTGAAAGTATCAAAATTTTCTGCCATGTATTTGAATAAATGAAAGTTTAACATCTTACAAAAATTAATTTCGTGCCCAAAATTACCCCTATCTGGTTAAATGCTTGTGTTACATACAATACATATATACGCACACAATGATAATAGGTTTAAAGATCCAACGGCTGTGATTGCTTGAAGGAAGAGGCCTATTGGCCCACCACCCATCCAAGGTAGGCACGCCTGATCATGCCATTGAAAGATGGCCACATGTGCACTAAATGCTAGCCCAATGGAAAATGCAATTGGGTTTCATTGATAGTGAAGAATAGACTAGGGGTGCACATTTAACCGGTAGAACCTTGGAACCGGACTGGAACGGTTAGATCGGTCCGGTTTGGTCTGGTTCTGGACAGCACCGGTTCCGGTTCCAAAATTACAAGAACCGTTGGATACAGTTTGGTTCCAGTTTAGGGCAGGTAGAACCGACCCGAACCGTAGAACTATGGTCCCCACCTCTTCTTACACGTTAGTCGTTACTATGAAGAGGATGAGCAAAGTAGATCTCCGAAAATGCCATCAGAAGTGGCCCCATTTATTTTTTTTTTTCAAAATATTCAAACCATGCAAAAACGTACTGGACGGACGTGCATGGATTGGGTTTTGACAGTAGGCCCCACCCATCATCCCTTTTCGCGATCTGAACCGTCCATCATGTAGGGTGCTCAAAAATGTCTCCAAGGACGTTCCCCTTTTCAATAGAAAATGAGGAAAGATGGGGGTATCTACCTGTCCATATTTGAAAAACCTAGAACCGTGGAACCGATCCGGAACCGAACTGGTTTTCACAGTTCGGTTCTGGTTCGGTTCGGTTCCGATTCCGGTTCCGAAAATCCTAGAATCGTTAGGAACGGTTCAGTTCCGATTTTACCCCAGAACCGGACCAAACCGACCCGTGTGCACCCCTAGAATAGACTATCAGTTTTAAGCTCAAACGATTTTGTACACGCAGACTCAACTTTCTGTGATCCAAGCCGTTCATCTGGCGAGAGCTTATGAGTGTGGCATTCTCTCAAATCTCCCCAACCAGAAAATCTTATCCAATCTGATTATGAATTCTGTATTAATAAACATGGAGCTTTGATTTGCAAGATGAGCTTTGCTGAGTGCACATACCTGTATAACTTAGCTCCTGTGATACAGCACCACCATATATGCTAGTGTGGTATACATGCCAAATATCCATGCCATCCATCAAGTAGCACTCCATATTACTGCCCAAAGATAAAAACAGCTTATTCAGTGGAGTTCTATGATAGGTCGTTCCATGGAGTGTATTTGATATGCATTGGCAATTACAAAAAATAAAACTAAAAAAATCCGAATAAATTAGAATTACTAATTACATTTGGCAACCTTAAATTAGAATTTGCAGAATTAGACAATTACTAAGTTATTAAATTATGTTTGGCAGCTTATATTTGAAAGAGAGAGAGAGCTGATCCTGACTTGCGAAGGGATATTAATTAAAACCATATGAAGTGAAATCACACAAATTTATTGATATTTGCAAATTTTGATATGAAATTAGAGCTCATTCACATCAAATTCTCCCAATTACCACTCATTTATACCAAATCACACTCCCAAATGACCCATGTTAAAAATAAGGGTGTTGAAAGCTTTGGATGATTTTTTCACAACAATGCATTTGTTTAGTGATTTGTGGCCCACCTGCCTAGCGGACTGATCCCTTTCTTAGGGTATGCTTACTCTATGATGTTCCATCAGCTGAACGGTTTGGATCTCACAAAGATGGACCCCACCTATAAATAGAGTCGTTCGGTTCATTTGAGGCCAACGTTTAGTAAATAAAACCGCAGAGGCCTAGCCCAAACACAAAATATCCGCCACAGAACCAACTCAGGCAGTCGGACGTGGCTGGGATGGTCCATCGGGTTTCGGGTCCTGACCCGATCTAGTTTCGTTTAACTATCTCTTCTCATTTTCAGAGTGATCTAGGCCATTGACATGGTTGCTCCCATGTTGGGCTTTTGATTCATGGATACGCATTTGGGATTTATTGATTTGTGGGACCCACAGGAGAAGAAAAAGAAATTTGTGGGTTGGGCGCGTTTGGGTTTTCTTTTTTCATGACCGTTGATCTGTCGGGCCACGCAATGTATAGACCACTCTGAAATCTTGACATTGCAATCAATCGGAACCACTGAATCCATCGGACCCAGCTCAATCTCAACAAGCTCTCAATCCGATTGCATTTTGCCAGTTTCTCAGTGGGGATCGGTTTTGAAGAGCTGTTAATCGGGTCCGGCTCGGGCCTTGTCATATCGGCTTTGGCAGGCCCGAGTTCAGGCCCACGTATTGCGGACCGACTGACTTCACTTCTTAAACCCTATCTAGGGTTTAAGCATTCTCTCTCCACATGACCAAAAACCCTTCAAAATCGGAGACGGATAGCCTCTCGCTTTTATGTTTGTGTATATATACAATTTCTTGTATCGGCATGAATTCCAAAACCTTTCCTTACCTCAATCTCCAAAACCTTCCTTTGATCAGAGATGGTGGGCTTGAATCCCGCCATTAGAGACCTCTGCAACAACCCCAAGTTACTCTCCTCTCCAACAGACCCACCTGACCTTCTCGTCCCCAAATTCAACGACTTCTCCTTAACCCTCAACGACCCTTTTCCCGATTTCGACTCCATCGAAGATTGGATCCTCGAACCCGACTACGTCTCAGCTCTAATCAAAGGAAACGGCGCTGAAAACCCACAAGTCATGTCTTCGGAAGAAACCCATAAAGAAATAGTCGTTGAGAATCTTAGCCCAGATGGGCATGATTCGGTACGGGTAGAATTCGGTTTTCCTGAAGGAACTCATCCGTGCTTAGATGGGTCTGATTCGAAACCAGCCGAAATCGAGTTTTCTGGAGAAACTCGCCTGGAGGTCGGCCTTAAAGATCGATGCCCGACTGGGTCTGATCTGGAAAGAGCAGAATTTCAGTTTTCGAATGAGACTTGTCAAGATGCCGATGTTGAGGAACCACATCCAGATGGGTCTGACATAACAAGCCCTGGATTTGGGGTACCGGGAAAATCCGCACTTTTGAGCATTTCTATAGAGGAGGAGATGGGAAAGGTTAATTTGGTTGGAGCTTGCAATGACATTTCTGTAAATTCTGATGTAGCCAGTGGTGAAGAAAGAGATGGGTCAGTGAGAATTGACAAATGCAATGGAGATGCAAAGTCAAAAGAGAACATCAATGTGGAGGGTAGAGTTACAGAGAAAGGTGTTACTGATGAAAACAGTGAGGAAATTGGTGAAATAGTGAGTCAGAGGGATGGAAAAGTTAGCAGTGTTTCAGAGTCCACTGAGAGTGAAGATTCCTCCTCTTCAAGTAGTGGAGAAGAAATGGACAGTGATGATAGTGATGATGATGATGATGATAATGTTGTTGTTGAAAAAGAAGAAGAAAAAGAGAGCCGGGTGGATGAGGTTGTAGAAGTTGAAGAAGGCGAGATTAGGGATTTTGATAGAGAGGAGATTGTAGTTAGCAGTGAGGACGAGGAAGGAGGTGTCGTGAAAGGACCTGTCAAATCCAAAAATGAGATTGAGGTAAATTTGCTATGGTTTTCTTGATGGTTTTGTGTTTATACGTTAGTTTGAAATTTACATGGTGGGTACTATTGAATTTAAATGGACAACCCAGCCTGAATATTCATAATCAGTCATGAAAGGGCCCATCAAATCCAAAAATGATCTTGAGGTAAGTTCGCAATGCTTTCCGTAGTGTCATGTTTTCTTGTAAGTAACTTGAAACTTTCACATTGGGTGCTATTGAATTTAAGTGGAGAAGTTTACTATAAGTGGAGATGATGAATTCTGTTCAAGATATTTGCAACCATATTTCAGAACAACTTAACAGTAACTGATTGGCAAATTCTGGCTATTAATGGGTTGACTTAGTTGGTTATTTAAGTGCTCAATTGGATTTTGTATTCATATTTGTTGGATTGCAATGTTGGATGGGGTCATCAATATACTTTTTAGAGGCATGTTGCACCTGTTGATGTATTGATACGATAGCTAAACTGATTATTTTAACTGGATTCTTATATTTAGGTCTATTTTGTTCTGTTTGGGTGTGCATGCAATATTTTCTGGTGCTAGTTTTGTGTTTCATATTGAAAACTGGTCTACATCTCATGCATTTTGTCACACTTTCCATTCTGTGCTCTCAAAGTGATACTTTTTTATTCTTTGGCATTACCCGACACACGTGGTTGCGGGTGATTGCGTGTATCCGCAGGGAATGGTCTCGCCTCAAAAGGGGCGGGGACACCCTGTGTTGTAAAAATAAATAATAATAAAAACAAAAACAAAAACAAAAAAGAAGAAGAAGAAAAGAAAAAGAAATAACTGGCCTACTTTCTTAATTCTTATTTAGACTCTCTCTCTCTCTCTCTCTCTCTCTCTCTCTCTCTCATATAGACGACCTTTTCTTTATTCAGACTCTATTTGGTAGACACCTAAAAGCAAGTTCAATCTCTAATATGTAATCACTGTTAACTAAGATGAGATGAACTCATTTTTAGGTGTCTACCAAACAGTGCCTTAGAATATTGTTTTGAACAGCTGTACTTTGCTTCTTCAGTACTATTTTTCTACCATTGAGTTCTGTATTTGTTATCATGGTAGTCTCTATGCTATGGTATGCATTTGGTTTGCCTGTAAGCTATGTTTCCAGGGTATGACATCCATTTCATAGTGTTCTGGTAATATGGCATCTATGTAGTCTGCATGCATGTATGTATACACCCATGCACATGTATACTCATATTCAAAAATGTCAAATTTCATCATTGGAGGTATATAAGTGTATATTTATTGCCAATTCAACTGTAATCATAGTCATTGTACAACCTTCTTGCAGATTCTTCCTCCAGTTCCACCTGTGGATGTTGTTTTGCAACCACATCATCAGATGCTGCCTGTTGGAGTGGTTTTAACTGTAAGTTCATATAAAACTATAGTTGATGACCTCAGTTTATTGCTTTAGTTCTTGCTTTGGTTTTTTTTTTTTGCTATTAAAAGTTTGAAACTAGCCTTGGAGATTCTTGAGATTATAGTTTCATTGTTGAAAGAGATGAAAATTATAAAACTGAATAATCTGAGGATTAGAAAAGCTGATTAAAGGATGGGAACCCAAAAAACTTACAAAGCCCTGACATCAAAGGCTCAAATGAACAATAAAGACCCTCAAATTGACAGTTCATTTCAGCAAGCACCATGACAGCTTAAAAGGTCAATAAACTCAGACTAGCAGAGCCAAGTCTGGTTTGACTGGAAACTTGGTCGAGTACTGATATGATGGAGTCTGATCTTCTAGTTTTCTGACTACTTCGTTTAGTTTTTTTTTGGGAGTACTTGGTTGATTCCCCCGAGTAATTAATCAAGTTGATTATCATAGCCTACCGAGGGTTAGCTCTGCCTAAAAGTGGTGTGCCATGGCATTCTTTGTATGTTGGAGTCTCTTATCCATCGTCTTAATGTATAATGCTCATCCTCCTCTTCTTTTTAGCGAAATTGTTGTTATGAATCATAATAAAATATAAAACATGCAGGAACTTGTATGGCCAAGGCAATTCACTTGGGCATTGGGCAATAAAGTAGGTCACCTGACCTAGTCTCCTGTGTAACCTATAGTTGTACATGTTTTTATAAGCCTAGGTGGTTAGTTTGAAAGGAATGAAAGAGAAAATACTATGGAGGATGGAATGGTGGCCTTCAAGGACGCGGATTGCTTGGTGACCCGACTATGTGGTGCCCACCGTGATGTATGCATTTTATCCATGCTGTATATCCCTTTTGGCAGCTCATTTTAAGGCATGAGCTGAAAATTGAGGGAAATCCAAGGTTCAAGTGGACCACACCACAAGAAACAGTGGGGATCGAATGCTTACCATTGAAAACTTCGTGGGGGGCCACAAAAGTTTTGGATCCAGCTGATATTTGTGTTTTCCCTTCATCTTGGTCTTTGTGACCTTATGAACATGTTGAATGGAAATTAAATATCATGGTGGGCCCTAGGAAGGTTTCAACGGTGGGCGTCATTATCCCCACTGTTTCCTGTGGTGTGGTCCACTTGAGCATTGGATCTGCCTCATTTTTGGGCTCATGGCCTAAAATTAGCTGGTAAAATGGATGGACACAGTCAATAAAACACATACATCATGGTGGGCCCCATAGAGTTGGGTCACCTGGGATATATCCTTGGTGACCCGGTCAACAAGCAATCCACGTCCCAGAGGCAAGATCTTACGGAGGATGCTTCCCCATGAAATCATGCACTAGGATCGAAGTGTCAATTTCAAGTTGAATCAGTTTCATTGGGAATTGGGATGAGTCAGGCCATCTATGGGCCAAAAGATATATTCCTTGATGCACTGGGGATGTTCTTCGAGAGACTTATCTGGCTTTTCCTCTTTTGATCTTTGTCATGATTGTAGGTGGGTAATTGAGGACTACCGTTGGCCTTCCCTTAAAAGTTGGGGTCTAGGTCCCCGCCACCATAGGCTGTTGGAAACTTAAGATGGATAGTAACTTTGTAGGAACCCTTCGTCCCCTGGGTAATGGGAGTTCTTAAGGATGAGCACAGTAATCTAACCTTCTCGGGTCTGATGGTGTTGCGATCCTCAAATAGACAGTTTTGTCTATTAAAACCAATATGGAGATCTTCGTGAGCTGGATGGGTGAGCCTTTTATTGTGGAAGGTGACTCTTAGAATGTGATGGCTTGAGCCTACAGGAAATGTCTGCCTCCTTTGGAGTTTGCTTTCAACTTGAGTGGATCTGTTCTCGGCTTGCTTGATGGAAATTATCTATAATCAGATTCCCTAAAGAATCTATTTATATTGATGAATCTTTGGCCAAGTTCCATAGATCTTCTCTTTGTACAGGGATTCTTATCCATTGTGTTCTTGTATCTTCTTCCCTGGTTTGGGGTCTTTAATAAAATCTTTTGTCGCTGAGAAAAGAGAAAATTACTACTCTACCCTGAGTGGTCTCCTTGGAATAAACCATTAACACTCCTGATTTATGTTTTAAGGGTCATGAGTTATGGTCTGATTCGTATGAAATTCAGAACTTTTGATTATTGAATGGTTCATGCCTTTATTCATTTAAGCAGTTGCTTAGGTGCCTTATTCTATTTCAGATGCTTTGCCTGCCTCACAAAACAATGCACGACTTTTCTTTTTGGGTTGTTTCAAGTTCTCCCTACTCGCGATTGAATTTTAACTCCCCCCAACTTATTATAATATGTACATCTAATTTTACCAGATGATGGGTGCCAAAGTCATTGTAGAGGGGCTAGAGAAGCACAACCCTCTAAATGAGGGTTCTATCCTCTGGATAACAGCAACCAGATTGCCACTAGGACTGGTGGATGAAATCTTCGGACCTGTTAAAAACCCTTACTATGTGGTCAGATTCAATTCTGAGAAGGAAGTCCCTTCTGGAATACGTGAAGGCACTGCCATCTCCTTTGTTGCAGAGTTTGCCGATCATGTCCTCAATGACAAGAGCCTCTACAAGAAAGGGTACGATGCATCTGGCGATAATGATGAAGAGATCTCTGATGAGGCTGAATTTTCTGATGACGAGAAGGAAGCTGAGTATAGGCGCTCACTGCGAGTGGCAAAGAAGGGGAAGGATAGGCGTGAAAATCGAGAATCTGATGGTCAGAAGAGGGCTCAATTTAAGGGGCGGTTTCATAAGAACGTCCAACCTCCAAGCTCGCCAGCGCCGGTTGCTGTGGGCCCACCTGCACCAATGGGCATGGGTGTGCCATTTGTTCCAGCTCACCTTCAAGGGCCACAGATTCCAGGCCCATTTGGTTGTGGGAGCTGTGGGTGCTCCTTTGGTGCAGGGCAGGTTGGCAGCAGTGGACCCATCTGTGTCCCACAAATTTCACATGTAGCACAAACAACAGGCCTTGGAGCTCCACCTCAGCACCTGTTTATGCAGTCCAATGCCATTTGGACCAATGGAATGCCAGCTCAGCAGCAGCATATGGGCATGCTTAGTGGATTCCAAATGAATGGGGTGCCACATCCACAACCATCAGATCATCACCTGCACCAGCACCAGCACCAGCACCAGCATCAGCATCAGCAGCAGCAGCAGCAGATGTTTACGGGTGGCTCGAATGGAATGCCATGTCAGCAGCAGTTTGATCCTAGTCAAATGCCAAATCTGCCTGGGTTCATGGCCCCCAGCTGCTTCAACCAAGTGCCATTTGGTATGGGCATCCAGGGTCAGCAGGGCCACCACTTGCATACTGCCATGAACAGGCAAGGAGTTACTGGCTTCGAGCCATTCAACGGACAGCTTCCACCACCTATAACTCAAGGTGGGTTTTCAGCTTCCCGGCAATTCAATCCAGGACCAGCATCCAATCGTGGGAAAAAGCCATACCCAAGAGGTGGCCGTGGTAATTTTTCAGGCAGGCAGGGTTGGCGTCCAACTGGGTAATGAATTTCCTTTTTGTTCTAAATATTTGTGTTTTGCTTCTACTCCTTAGATTGGAATGATGCCAGTTGAAAGGAATGATGCCAGTTGAAAGTGCTTGTCATATGCTTTCTAGTTTATTCCTGATTTCCAGAATGAAATATTTTATGGCCTTCTCTCAATAGCAGTCTTTGCAGTCTGGTTAGCCTTTTCCTTTCCATGTTATAACTGTGCAGCAAAAGGCATTACAATGAATTGATTTCGAATAGGCTTAGGGCTATGTGGGGCAAGTTCCAATGGCTGAGAAGGTTGTTTTGCATGCATGGGAAGAGATCCTGAGATCTTATGGATAGAATACAGATCAATTAGAGCCCTTCAGTTCCCCTTCGACCTCCTGTCCTGTCCCAACCAGTGCCAAATATCAGGGTTGGGAACATTAGGTGGGCCACACATGTACAATAACTGCCAACTATTTAAAAGAAATTTCCAGCTATCCACATTCAGCGTACACGTGAGGCCTGCTTGATAAGTGGACTGGCCTGATATTTTGGCCTGGTTATTCTCATGGTGGGGCCCACCTGATGCATGGCCCAATTCTTCTGCACACATGCCATGTCAGACATGCAATCACATCCAGAGGTGCATGTCAACTTGTAAAATTTGTCTTCTTTAAACAATTTCAATCACGCCCTTCTTTCTTCTACTGTGCATTGCATGCGCGTACCTCAGTCCAAACTGTAGGCTGGCACTGTGGATGGCACCTAACCTAAAAATTACTCTGAGAGTAATCATCCATTTAGATGCCATCAAATGGCCAGTTAAAATGAAAAATGAGTAGCAATTCAATTCATCAAGCAAATTTCCATGAGTATGACAGCTAGGATCTTCTAATCAATGCGATTTTCAGGTTATAACTTATACCCCGCTCAGACTAGGTCTGCGGTTCAGAATGTTTTGGATTGAGATACATGCACGCCAAATGCAGTGGGGTTTCTTGAAACAAGGCAAAAAAATAAATAATAAAATAAATAATAAAAATAGACCCACCTCTATAGAGAAAATTGATGATTAGATATCAGAGTTATATTAGCTACTATAAGTCATCTTTCTTTTGTGTTACACATTGTATAAATGCATTATTCGTAGGATAGAGTTGTCAATTTGTCATATCTTTATATTTGAGGCCATATATGTCTTTCCCCATACATCCTTTCCTGTTATTGTATATAGCTCATCTCTTTTGAGAGAGTTGTGATTTTTCTCCAAGAAGTTCTAGTGCATATAAACATGGCACCAGAGCTTTCTACCATGGGGGTTGTCCGAGGGATGGATTTCTGGCAAGATTTGAAGATTCGATTCATTGTGAATCTGATGCCACAAGCCAGATCAAGAATTTCTCCATTGTTGGCCCTATTTTTTCACCCCTTGCCCAGTGGGATTGCTATGGATGTCGCTTACCTTCATCAGTTGCAGCACCATTCTCATTGTCTCACCGTGCCTCCTCGTTTCGCCAAGATCGTTGTTGGCATAGGTGATTTCATCTATTTGCATTGCATGGTATGCTTCTACCCTCATTCCTCTTATACGCTTCTTGCCACATCCTTTGTTTGTTTATTGCTTGTGGAATTGTCCTTCGCATAATGGAATTCAAGAGTGGTTCCTTCGTGAGTATAGTGGTTTCTCAGCCAATGATTGGCAATAGTATCCCTACAATTTTCCTGGTTATCTAGGTCAAATGGATAACCCTAGCTGGTGATTGTCTCACAAAAGCTTAATGGAGATAATTACCTTTTCTGGTCTCGTGCTGTTGAAATAGATCTTGGGGGAAAGAGGTTTTGAGGTTATGTCAAGGGCTTATGCCATCTTCCTTCGAGTGAAAACCCAAAATTTATTGAAATAATTTTAGGTTAGAAGACAAATAATCTCAATTCAATTGAGTCAGGACTTACTTGCAATATTAATGTTCCAATCTACTGCCAAAGAACTATGGGATCATTTGCCGGACTTTTACTCGGGGGGAAGCACTGCCCAGATTTTTCATTTGGAATCTGAATTAAGGAATATGGAGCAAGGTGATCTCTCTGTTTTAGAATACTACAGTAAATTAAAGTAAGTTTGGAAAGCGATCAATAAGTATACTCCATCGTTATGTATGTGTCCATGGACAATGGCAAAATCTCTTCAGTTACTGGCCAGTAAGTATACTCCATCGTTAAGTATACTGACTATGTAGAAAGGCAACATCTCTTCAGTTACTGGCCAGACTGATACCTGAATTAACGTCGTCAAATTTCAGATTCTTGGAAATGATAATATTAATACGGTTGCATTGGAGATGCTGTACTTAGTAAATGAAGAGGATCTGCCAATAAGCATGATAGCTTGGCCTTTAGATCGTTCTGCTCTTATTTTTTACAATAACATCAAAACAAACATGGGTAGAGGGCGTCTCACTGGATGTAGAAAATGTTCACTTTGTGGTCAAAAGGAATACACTAAAGAAATATGTTGGGTTCTTATGGGCAGACGGAATGACAGACTGAAAGACAGTTATGGTAAAGGTAAGGGAAGCGACGAAAGTAGTTCTCATTCCGTGATGAGCTCTGGAGATCTGAGCTTTTATTAAGGATCACAATGGAATTCAAACGTAAACTCCCACCGATAGTTCAGTATGCTTTCTCAATATCTAGAGGCTTTGGAGATGGCTTCTGAAGCTCCATCCTCTTATGGTACTAGTCTTCATAAGGCTGCCTTCAATGCTATCTCATCATGCTAGCCTTCAACTTCTACATGGGTTATTGATATAAGTTCTACTGATCATATGACTGGTAAGCGTGATCTTTTCTTTTTTTTTCATTCAGTCTGCATCTTAGAAGAAGTCAAACTTGCTGGTGGATCCTCTACTCCAATCTCTGGGAGAGGATCCACTCCAATCTCTGGGAGAGGAAAAGCCAAAGTTAACTTCTTCCATAACTTATCTTCTGTTTTGCATGTCTCCACATTTCCATCTAATCTTCTTGCTGTTAGTAGTCTAACCAAAGATCTGAATTGTAGTGTAACTTTCTTTCCCTTGTCGTGTATTGTTCAGGACTTGAGGACCAGGAAGATTCTTGGTGGGGGTCGTGAGGAGCATGTGCTATACCTTTTTGGACCAAGTAAACCTAAAAAGCATTCTCTCTGGTTATCTCATATCCAAGAAGATGTTACTTTGTGGTACTCAAGACTTGGTCATGCCCCACTTTAGTCCCTCTCACTTAGTCTTTTTAGTGTTCTCAACTGTCATGTGAAACTTATCAATTAGCAAAACATGTATAGTTTTTCCCTTGAGGTAGACTAGATGTTCAACTCCTTGTGCAAGAATAGACATTTGCTTGAGGGCACTCGAGCTCTTCTCACTGTTATGCATGTCCCTAAAGTTTCTTTGGTCAGATGCTATTCTCACTGCATGCTATTTTCACTTGTATATGTTGACGAAATCATCCTCATGGGAGATGGTTGAAGAAACAATTCAAGGCCATAAATCCTATTTGGGAACACATTTTGACATCAAGAACCTAGGTCCCTTAACCTACAGTCTTTAGTATTGAGTTTGCTGGTGTAAGGAGAGGTATATTTATTTCCCAAAGGAAGTATATCTTAGATCTCTAGAAAGATACTAAGAAACTGGGGAGTAATCCCATTGAGTCCCCAATGGAAGTCAATCATCAACTGGCTGCAGATGAGGGCATCTCCTAAGTGATCATAGTTTTCTATCAAAGGCTTGGGGAGAAGCTAATATACCTGACAATCACGAGACCTGATGGCTAGAGAACCTCATATGGAGGGGGTCAATACGATTCATCAATACCTTAAGGCTTCTCCTGGAAAGGGCATTTTATTCCCAAGGCATGACAATCTCGATATGTACGCTTATTCAAACGCCAATTGGGCTGGTATTCCTGGAGATAGAAGGTCAACTACTGGGTATTGTACATATGTTGGTGGCAATTTTTAGTGTCATGGAAGAGTAAAAGGCAAACTGTAGTTTGCTTGAACAAGTGCAAAAGCTGAATACAGTGCCATGGCTTAATACTGCTTGTGAGTTAGTTTGGTTGAAGAACTTGATGTCTGAGCACGGCTCTATCACTGAAAAATCAATGAAAATGTTTTTTGTGATAAGCAAGCTGCCATTCATCTCTTTGAACCCTATATTCCATGAACATACAAAGCATGTAGAGATTGTTTTTGTGTAGGCATATATCCGTCTTAGAATAAAGTTGTCATATCTTTTCATTTGAGGGCGTCTTTTCCTATACATCCTTTACAATAATTTGAATGCTACTACAACATTAAGATATCAATGATACATGTTTGGAGATTATTCTACACTTGAATCAATCAAGTTAATGACATGGTATTAGTGATATTCAGGTTGGCCGTGGGATCTCCTGATTGTGTTCACTGAACACACGATTTAGAATCATTGCCAGCCTCACTCCACCCTGCGCAATTCGTTTGGCGACGATCGGAAAACGCGAATTGAAATAATCATCTGCAAATATAGATCCTGTTAGTTTGAGTCATTTGAAAGCTGTTATTCAAAAAGAAACACTGAGTTTACTTCGACATTTGTCTTTTAGCTTCTGAGTTCAACTCAATCTGGTGAGCAAAGAAAACTCACCAGCCAGACTCTGTCCTTGGAACAGCCAAACAGATTCTGGTCAGTCAGATTCTGAGCTCTATATATTGCTTGAGAGTTGATTTTTTTTTTTTTCTCCCTGTTTTTTGTTATGCAAATGATTTCTTATGAGGTTGAGATCATACCTGCCAAAGTCTCACCCGATTCAATGCCTTCGTAACCCCATTTGCAGGCTAAGCTAATGCTCTCAGCAGCATACCTTGTTTATAAACAGCAAGAAAAAAGAATATGAATCTCACTTAGCTGTTTGTAAAGCAAAACTATCAAAATGCATTTGGGCGTTTATTAGCGCCTGTTTGGATGAACCAACCCAAATCCTCATGGGCTTCGTTTTTCTTTATGGATCTGTTGTGCGATTGGGGCAGCTTGAGAAACGTAACTCTTGGTTTTTCCACCCTCAAGTCTCAAGCGAGATTTAACAGAAGAAAAGAAAATGGAAGAAAGAAAGGGAAGCTATAAGTCCCCATGAATCTCCAAATTAGGAACACCCAAACATGCCTATCAGGGTCGTTTTCCACTTAAGGAACCCAAATTGCTCCATGCAACACTTCGCTTTGGAACTCAATAAGGTCTCTGGAAAAGAAAAGAAATGGTCCAAAGCAATGAAGATGACTTCTTTCAAATGAGCTGAGATGCCTATTTCCACCTCTCTCTCTCTCCATAGAAAGTGGCGAATTCCATGCATGCCAATGGCCCTCTAGTCCGGTGGTAGACTCTTAGGAGTTTCAACACCCGGTCAAGGGTTCGAGTATCCATAGGTGGTGAAATCCCATTCTCAACACCCGGTCAAGGGGTTTGAGTATCCATAGGTGGTGAAATCCCATTCTCAACACCCGGTCAAGGGTTTGAGTATCCATAGGTGGTGAAATCCCATTCAACACCTGGTCAAGGGTTCGAGTATCCATAGGTGGTGAAATCCCACTGGCATGAGTGTGTGTGCGTGTGTTAAATAATAATTTTTTAAAAAATGGCCCTCTAGTCCATCTCTTCATTATATACATAAGATGGTGAAGAAAAGTATTTTCTAAATAGACCTATTTGCGATGTGCGAATATCAAAAAATGCAATACGTGTGCATATACATGGATATACACGTAGGTACATACTCATACATGCATGCATGTGCATATGTATGTATGTATGTGTGGATAGATTCACTCACTTATTTGGGCAAGAGAAGAGGTCATCACAATCTCCCCAAGATGAAATATCATCTGACCATATCCCCTGTCCAATAACAAAGTCAACACCAAAAGGTAAAGATAAAACTAATGTACTTGTGCTGACTGCTTGAAAGAAGAGCCCCATCTCAGATGCAAGGAAAAGAGAGTTACACTAGTGTAGTTGGTTTGAATGTCTTCTTGGAACAGATCCACGTCTTTCCCATAAAGCTCTTTAATAGCTGTTAAGATGATCTCCCTATCCCACACCTATCCATTACAAAGATAATATTCAATTACAAACAGCTAGAAATCAAGGAGATGTCAAATTTTCTCGAGTTATTATTGTTATTATCATCATCATCATCACCATCAGATTGGCACATGGTTGACTGTACTACTCACATGGTGAAGGTTGGATTTGTGCCGATACCAGCGCAATTGTATGGTGTTTCCACCTTTATCGCTGGTGAATCCCACATGCAGAGGCTGCACCAAACAAAAAGAGAAGCTTTTTACAGGGTAAGGAAGCCGAAGAAATGGAAATTTGCAATACATGTAAGTCTATACTCATCTCACATGCAGCACCCTGAACCATTCATCAGGTGGGTCCAAGACATGGTCTGAGAATCAGCTTGTTCAGCTCATCAGGAGGACCAAGTGTACAAATCTCTCAGTCCATTGTTTTGATACATGTTCGGCCACTTGATGAGTTGAACCGTGTGATTTTTGGGTAGATCATCTACGCGGTGATCATGTGTGGTGGTGCATGTGGGCACACCATAGCTCTAGAGGGAATATGATACAGGACAATTAACCATTTACTCTAAATGCTCAAATTGATAGAGCATGGAAAATCAATCCCTTTATCTTATGACCCAGGCCCCACATCTCATAGGTTAGGACGTCGGCCGAACCCCTCTTATGGGCCCTACATCACATGGGTTTCGCTTCACACGAGCCACCTGCCCTGAGTGTGCCCTACATCCCACAAGCTACCTCACTCGAGCCCGGTATGAAAATGCCCCCGCATTAGAATATTTTAGTTCTCGTACCTGATGGACATCTCCCATGAAGTGTGATAAAAATAACAAGGCTTCAGTCATGTTATCTGTTAAAGACAATGAAGAGAATTTAAAGAGTTTGAAATGAACTACAAGAAACTTCTCTATTGTGCACGGAGTTCCTATATGTGGAGCGAATGGTTTGTTTATCCAAGCCATTGATCTGATGGCTCCCACATTATTTCTCCATGGATGGGCCATGCCTGGAATCTCTCTCAATTCCAAAGATTAACCATTGAATGTGAGTTGTTATTACATTTCTTCTTGCATGCCAACAACCTAAATGTTAGGAGTTTACCAGTTGAGGAGATATTCTGGGCGTGGCCCATCCATGATGAGGACATCAGATCAATGGTGTGGATAAACCAACAATGGGCCCCACATGCACAATAGGGAGTTATCTGTTCTCTCACAAAAGGTGAACTCAGCCTCTGTAATAATAGTAAGAGATGTTTGTGTGCACTGATTCTCAGTGCACAGACATCTCCTACTGTCTAGATATGAGGTGGGTGATCCTGATCCAGAACATCTTCAAAATGGGATTATTTTGAATTGCGTTTTGGATTCCCGCCTATCATATTTAAAAGTGCTGGCCAGCTAATAATGGACCCGGAGTTTGATGATCAACATCTTTACATTGACGGTCAGATGATCCTTCTCTGTAATGCAAAAGCTGAGATGTGAAATTCCTGACCGCACCAGCGACACACATGTTCTCTTTTCCATGTGGATCATGGCAATCCCCTACATAAACAAAGCATTCAATCATTTACAGAGAATCCAAAGAAACTCAACAAAAGAATTACTTTATTTCTAATGCTATGTTTGGTTGCACTAAATATCATAATATTTGGTGCAACCAAACGCAGCCTAATTTACAGAAAAATTCACTTGAATTCTTCTCAATTTTATTTATTTATTTTTCCTAAAATTCAATCTTAGTGTGGCTTACTTGAATAATCAAAGGTGCAGGCATTATCCGGCGTATCGATGAAATGAAGCGGACTGGTCCACCTGTATCTGTACCAGTGTCGAATTTGATCGGGCCATGTGCAGAGGGCCGACAAGTCTCCGTCGGCGTAATCGGGCAACAAATTGTGGACAGCTTGTGCAGCTTCAGGCTCCAATAGTGCCTACAAGAGAAAATCAGTACTAGCTAATCATAATCAACCTTCCTAATGTAGACAATAATAGAAAATGGCCCACACAACTACTGTGTGGCACTGATACATGAGGAACGTATGTCAATCTAGACTATCCAAATCATGGGTTCCATTGAGGATGTAATACGGATGAAAATTCTCACAGATCAGATGTTTATAACGGTTCAATTTATAGCAAGATGGTTGAAAAGAAAACTTTCAACTGATAAAATTCCCGGGCTATGCTTCAATCACACTGGGACCCACAAATTGGACAATCTAGATTGATATATACGTATGATACCTTTCACATATCAGCACTCAGGTGGACCCATATCAGCCGTCCATCAAAAAATGGAAGTGGGAATCCAAAAAAATTCCAAATGGAACTCGCGAAGGACCAACCAACTGGGTCCAGGCCTCACCCATATAATCTTCATTAGCCACAATGCTAATTAGACAAAGACCCAATAAGTGAAATTACCTGAGCGATCCGGCATGTGATCATGTGGCCCTCCTTGCTCCATGCCCCAGCTCCAGGGGCAAAAATTAAAAAAAGGCCCACCATCAGGAACAAGCTCAACCGTCCACCAATCCTATCCATTGTCTCGAATATTTTTCCCATTGCTTTAGTGACAATACATGAGAGGTGAGTCCATTGTACATTGTAACATTCTTATATATAGGAATAAATGCAAATCGAAGAGCTTATGCTTGAGTGCAAGCATCATGTTTCCCATGTAGTGTCCCGGAAGTTCAGATCTCAGCATAATTGAAGGAGGAAGATTCCTGTTTGGCAAATGGGATGGACAGCTAGTCACCATGCCATCTCAACCATCGATTTTTCCACGTGTAAGGTGGTCTGATGGCCTCCATTGTAGACTAAGCTATGGTTAGGAAAACATATGATTGGTCACTCAGAAAAACGCGCTCTAGATCAGGGCTGTTCACTACATGCACCCCACCATGTGCCCTGGCTCGTAAATCAGGCTGTTCTTCAGCGTGCACCCCACTATGTGCACTGGTTCGTAAATCAAGCCCATTGAAAACATGATGCGGATTGTTTACACCCATTTTCAGTGCCCTGATGTGGGTTAATCAAAGGTCATCACGGGTAGAGCTGGGCCAAATGGGTCCGATCCGGTGGATCCGATCCGATCCGACCCGATCCGGCCCGATTCGACCCGATCCGATGGGCTGGATCGGTGCGGATCAGGTAGGCCCATCCAAATCCGAATTTTTTTCGAGTCGAGTTCGGGTTGGGCTTGACCCGACCCGATCCGGAATCCAATCCGATTGGGTCCAATTCGGACCGATCCGATCCGATCCGAATATATTAGGTAATATTTATTTTTTTAAAAGTATTTTTTATTTTTAAAAAAAAAATTTACCGATCTGAATCGTGCCCGATCCGATCCGACTCGGTTTTCCTGACCGAGTCGGACTCGGATCGGATCAATCCATTGAGTTTTCGGTTCGGTCTGAGTTAGGCAACCCGGATCCGGTACTAGATCGGATTAGGTTCGGGTCAGGCCAACAACATTTCGGATCGGTTCGGGTTGGGCCCAATCCAATCCGACTCGGACCAATGCCCAGCCCTAGTCACGGGTTGACACCATAAGACTGCAACCGACACAAAACATACTCTTATCCAAAAGAAGTGTCGTTCGAGTTTCCTTCGGCGATACACATTTAGTAAGTGCGAAGGCACGAACTGTAGTGTTTGAGAAGATTCCGAAGGTCCAAAGATATCTTGGGTGAGGCGGTCTTTCATATTCCTTCCAAAATGGGAGATCTCTCCAGAGACATTCAGAGCAGCTGTAACCTTCGAGAAGATTCCAAAGATCTAAAGATCAGACCGACATCCAAGTGAACCCAAGTACAGATTGGACCCCTAATTAAGAGAAATACCTGATTAGGTCCTTCTCTCCGTACATTAATTAGAATCAAGAAAATGGGAGAATTAGAGCTAAAATCCAGTTTAGCAAATCCTCAATTGAAGGTATGAGAGATCTTGATGTGATGGATCTTATCCATTTATTCCTTCCAGCACTCCAAACCATCAAGGCGGTCTCATAGGATCTTGTGGATGAGTGACCTTAATTTCTTAGAGGGGCCCCTTCTAGATCAACTCATGAGGTTTTCGGAATCTAATCTAGTGGTTAAGATCTAGAGAAACTTTGATAATTCCAGGCCTGATCTTTAGTGGACCATAAACATCTCCGCAGAGGACCAACTATGAGAAGAAGATCCAAGAAGCCGGAGTCCAAATCTAACTGGAATTTTTTTTTTTTTTTTCCCAATCCAAGTCGTTAGTTCCGGAGCAATCAAAGGAATTTGCATATTCAGAATTTCGACGTGAGCACGAAAGATCCAGAAGCACTAAGAAAACCCTAATGAGAGTTTCATCACCTCAATAATCTACAAAAGAAACAATCGAAGAAGAGCTTGAACGCCTGCCCAAATACATCAACTTATCTTTTATTTATCTTTCATTTATTTTTTCTAACGCCTACGCAAATACATCAACTTATCTTTTATTTATCTTTCCTTTATTTTTTCTAGCATAACATAGCTTGATTTATATAACCACCGGCTAGTGATTCTCGCTACAGTACCTTGGGAGTGTAAGTAATCTTTTGCAACCATAAGTTATAGAATTGTGATCATCTAAGTTTTGATTTAGTTGATTACACTCGCCTCGATTGTCTGTTCCGATAGGCACATCAAATATTTATCTTTATCTTTTGTTTATTCATTTAGTTGACTCATAATTTGTTGATTATAATGAATATCATTTCCAAACATTAATGAAATCAACAATATTTTACCTTATTTAATTTATATATGCATATTTGTTTATTTGAGAATTAAAGTGTTAGTAAAAGAACAAGTCCTAAAGTATATAAACTCACGTCTATTATCACAAGGTAAATACAACTTATTCAAAAGGATTAGCTTTATTTCCTTTCTTAAATCACTTGATTGGAGCGCAATATTGGTGGCCAAGAGGATTTTGGATCTTTGATTGGATCTCTCGGTGAATGAGACATCAACAATTCAATCAACTCTTGAATTAGGCAAGACTCTAGCACACCCACACATCCTATCACACACATGTATCAACTCTTGGCCCTCGCTCACATGTGCAGCCTGATCTGATTGACCTGAGTGCAACAAGGATCACTTGTTCAAATGGGCAGTTGAAAAACTGATCAACAACACAGTGTATAAAAATACGACCCACTAGCGGTGGACCCCTGATTGTTAGACCACGTAACGTATTCAATACGCAATGGAGCCTGCTTAGTAAACAGACCATATCTTAGGTCCGTGCCTAGGGCTGTCAATGAGCTGCTGGGTAGGCCAGTGGCGTAGGTAGATGAATCACATAACAAATATCACGCAAAATTCGTTACTAAAGTAAGGATTTTTTTTTTAATTTTTTTTTTGGGTTAGCTTGTTAGTACACACGCATGTCAGTTAAAGTAAGGATGCGAAGACAACATGGCATGAATCAGATACCACAAACCACACGAAATTCCTTCTAATTAAGGATGTGAAGACAACCGGGCAGGTCTGTTTGCGCTACGCAGGAATCAATATCAACCGTCACGACTTGGGATAGGCTTAGAATGGAATAAAATTAGGTGGGAAGATGAGGATGAGATGACCAACCCCATTGACACACCTCAGCGCCACTATGCCGTATGATATTGTAATCTTACCCGTAAATCAAAGAAGAGTTCATCTTCCCAGAGTTGACTTAGAATTGCCGACATGTGTCATCTGTGGGGCCCACATGGCTGTATAATAAAAAGTGTCCATTCTGATCCAATACCTGATCTACCAAAAAATTAATCCAGATTGTTGACTTTTTGAGCAGAATCAAGAGCATTAAAAAAGAAAATAAATAAATAAATTCATTTCATTGGTCAACATTCAGCTAGACATCATTGGCAAGAACTATGCATTATGCATAATTATCTCTCCGTATAGAGTAGCATCCGAAGCATGGATGGCTTGGATCATCTGACAATATCTGAATGTGGGCCCAGTGGGGTCATACATGCTGATACTGGGAAAACGAATTCCTCATTGGAGATGTATGAAATAACTGAAAGGAGAAGTATTATCCATGCGTGTCATGTGCAGTGTCCTGAAAGTCTGGTGTTGTCGGGTGTAACTTACAAGAAATGAGCTTATAAATAGATGAGAGATTATCATTACATCTCCATATAGAGAATAATTAATGGGAGGGAAGCAACTACCTTTACCTTGTCGTGTAAGTCTCTCTGTGAGAGAGAGAGAGAGAGAGAGAGAGAGGTGTCCCATCTCACATGTTCCTTGTGACCAATGGTTTATCTCACATGACCCATATGACCAAAGGCCACATTCTCCTACCACATTCTCCTCACGCTACCTCTCTCTCTCTCTCTCTCTCTCTCTCTCTCTCTCATTTCATTGTTGTGAGATTGGAGGGGAAATGAAAATTCGGTTGAGGCTGGCAGCCAAGCGGACCCCACTTTGGGCAAGCCTCTTCTCGACAACTGGCAAACGAGAGAGGAAATACTCATCTACACACAAAAACAATGAAAGGAATTGAGGAATTTTTATCATTATATCAAGATTATTGTTATTATTTTTATTATTTTGATACTCTTTGGGAGTGTAATTGATGATATGCAGGCACTTAAAAATTACTTAGAAATTGCATACATGATGTACAAATAATGTAGGGGCATTTTCACATCAGGCTCGAGTGAGGAGGCCTGTGGGATGAGGGGCACACTCGGGGTGGGTGGCCCATGTGAGACGGGTGACTCATGTGAAAGGGAACCCATGTGAGGTTCCATCAAAGTGGTATCAGAGTGTGAAAATGTCCCTGCATTAATCACCCCCGATGAGGAATCTCGAATACGAGACCTCCCGCTCTGATACCAATTTGATGCAGGACAATTAACCACTTGCTCTAAAAGTTCGAACTATTAGAACATGGCGAATTAATCCCCTTATCTCATAGCCCAGGCCCCACATCTCATGGGTTAGGACCTCGGCCGAAATATGAGACCTCCTCTGTAGGCCCCGCCCACCTCGAGTGTGCCCTTGCATCCCACAGGCGACCCCACTCGAGCCCGATGTGAAAATGCCCTTGCATTAATCACCCTTGAGGAGTCTCAAGCAGGAGACCTCCCGCTCTGATACCAATTTGATGCAAGACAATTAACCACTTGCTCTAAAAGTTTGAACTATTAGAGCATGGCGAATTAATCCATTTATCTCATAGCCCAAGGCCCACATTTCATGGGTTAGGACGTTGGCCGAACCCCCCTCGTAGGCCCCAAATCACATGGGTACCACCTCACACGGGCCGCCCACCCCGAGTGTGTCCCAGGATCCCACAGGCTACCTCACTCGAGCCCGGTGTGAAATGCGCATTAATCACTCCTGGTGAGGAATCTCGAACACGAGACCTCCTTTGTAGGCTCCGCCCACCCCGAGTGTGCCCCTGCATCCCACAGGTGACCCCATCGAGCCCGGTGTGAAAATGCCCTGCATTAAGAGATCTTGTAATATAATGACCAATTTGGAGTACCTGTCAGAGTGCTTCCTGGTGTTGCATGCCTGTATGCAAACTTGCAAGCCAAGCTAATGCTTTCAGAAGCATACCTGCAAAATTGGGAATGACTTCAATCATCTTCAATTGAGGTTTGCATCGATGTCTAAAAACCCGATGAGTAATTCAGAACCAGTGGAGCTTAATCTAGTCAGGCCCCTCGCACCTAACCCAAACAAAAATATTTTTATAAGATTGGTTGTTTTTTCTTGGCTTTTTCCAAGTTAAACATAGAAATCATAGAAGGATTCCCAGCTTAGAACCTGAGCTGTCAACATGGTTTGCATGCTCATGCATGTTTAAATAGAATTTGTTTACATGGATATGGGCCATGCTTTCCATTTCCTGCCTTCAGCTACAAAACTGGCATTAGTGAATTCATCCGTCAAAGGAATTTCATAGAGCATGGACTTACGGATCCGGACAAACTGTATGATTTGATATGCAGTTTTCCCATGATGGGATGTCAGCAGACCAGCCATCCTATTCACACAAGGACAAACAGAAAACAGGGTTAAGCTATAGATTACAAGTAACTTTAACAAGATATCAATGCAATAGCTTAGTACAAGCTTTTAAACAGCTCTCATTTAGCATATGGTTGAATCATGGAAATCAACAAAAACAGTGCAGATGGATTGAAGTGTCTGGATGCATATGCACGTGATTAGGGCAAGAGAAGATAGGAGGGGAAACCAAATTATGAAAATACACTTTTTATATCTGAAATAACAAGGACTTGTGAATTGTGAGGTTTTGAAGCTAACAGGGAAGTAGAGGATCTGTGCATCTAAACTCTAACGCTAAGGGTACAGTTGGATGCCTGTGAAAATGCAGGTGCATGGATGCTTTTACTCCAAAACTAACATCCAATGAGTCGCAGATGGAAATTGACATGTATTGGGTAATGAATTGGATTGGTAAGGTCAGAAACCGTATCCTGCATAATTTGGTTTCAATCTTCCCCAGCACCAAAACACTCTGTGTGTGTTTGTGTTTATTGAAAGATAACTCAGTATAGTGAACGATTATCCATTCCACCAAATACACAAATGCGTGTGTTTATTGAAATATAACTCAGTACAGTGAATGATTATCCATTCCACCAAATACACAAATGCCCAGCGATTTGGAGTACATCCCCCATAGCAAATAATAAATGGAAGCCCCCTTTCGCTGTTCAAAAGAAAAAAAGAAAAGAGAGAGAGAGAGAGAGAGAGAGAGAGAGAGAGCAAATAAAAGAAAAAGAAAAAACAACAGAAAAGGAAAGGAAAAAAGGATCCTCATGAAATGAGCACTCTGTAAGCATTCCAAAATCAACTCTACTTTTCTAGATTTTTTAAAAGCCCACAAAATACTCACTTACAAAGATATTGATGAGTTACGAACATCGAAAAATAATTTTACTGTAACCAAAATGATGATATTTCTCACTGGTAAAAGAAATGACATATTTCTCATGTGGTTGGTTTTATTTTCTTGTTCGTTTATAATATGCTTTTGGAACCATTTTGAAATTCTGCACATAGGAGAATCATTTTGATCTTCCATAAAATAAAAATAATAATGATGATGATGATAAAGAAAAGCATGCAGATTTTTTCACATTTCTGGCTAGTGACTTTACATATAAGAAGTGATACACATACCAGCATATTCCTCTGGATGGCCTGTGTCATAACATCAATATCATTGTTGTAGAATATCTTCATGGCAGATTCAATGATCATGGTATCCCATACCTGGAAGGAAAACCAGTAGAAACAATGTCTGTTCATTAGAATGAGGACCAAGCAAGGGATCTTTTAGTAACTGTTAGTATCTTTGGAGCCTGATCATTGGAGGTGTACTGTTCATCCAGCCAGCACTTTTATGGGTCAAGATCTGCTCTGAGTTCACAGGGGGGCAGCTCCCCCTTGCTTGGGGGTCCAGGGGTGTGCCCCAGTCCATATGGGTAATTTCGTAATTTCACATGGAGTTTTATGTAAACCCTCGTTTGTTTGGGGTAATAAATATTCTGTTGTGCGCGCTCACACGAGCTGCTTCTTCATTTTTTTTGCCTAAGCATAGTGGATCAGCATGAATCCGTGGACATACTGAAAGGGAATCATGTAATCTCTGTGTTGTGGTTTGCATAATTATCTGCTTTATTTTTATTTTGATATTGCTATACATGTGGTCAAGAAGGGATCTTTCACCCAACAGTAAAAGGGTGAAGCGAAGAAATAAACCCCATTTCCCCACCTCTTGTGAGAGAGGAAAACAAAACTCAATCATGGTACAACTATTCTTGCTCTGAGCAACCATTACCATTGGTCTCCTCCAAACAATGGTAATAAATGATTCTGTCTTTGGATCAGGCATGGCATTCTTATCATGGTATAGGTCGTGAGTCAGAGGCAGTCCCCATGCAAGATTGCTGAAATCTTGTGGAGATTATCAATATTGCAGAACCAATCTCTTTCCCTGGTTGTTCTCACATTCATGGGAATGCATGCTCACATGCATACAAACTTACCTATCCAAGCACGTATAAGTACACACACATTTACATAGAGAGAGAGAGAGAGAGAGAGAGAGAGAGAGAGAGAGAGAGAGAGAGAGAGAGAGATGTCAGCACTTACATGGTGTAAATTGGTCTTCCGCCGGTACCAGCGAACAGTAATCGTGTTACCACCTTCATCTCCGAGGAAACCAACATGCAGAGGCTGTCATCACAAAGCAAAAAGTAAAACTAAACTTGGTATTACTTTGTCTTTCTTGCTATAAGATTATCTAGTTTGAAACTGGTCAGTAAGGAGCATGCGGCCTGAAAGCCAGAAAGAAGAGACATCCTTTGGCATATCAATGGAAGCATTAGCTAATTCAGGTAACTGACTCAGAAGTTGCATTATATGGGATACTTAAGCATAATGATCTTTACAGATCTAAAGTAATTGAAATGGTAATGACAAGTTAATTATGGAACTTGGACATGTTGCATCAGAAACTGCAACCCCAGAAATTACGAACACTGACATGTCCGTACGGTGATATGGTAGCATCGAAAGGGATTCTGGTTTGTAGAATATAAGACTAGAGAAAATTATATAAAAAGAAATACTTCGAAGCAATATGGTCTACAAGTAGGATTGGAGAACAGCAAATGCTAAATCATTGTTCTCATCATATTAACATGTTGATGCATGTCCAACAGACATGTCCAAAACATGTATCCTCCACGATGTTTTCTTAGGTGGGGTGTCCTAGTTAAATGATTATTGATTAATCAATGCTAAGCTGCAGGTCTGACTTCATTCTTGGAGCTTTGATGCACAAGGAAAAAGAGCAGACCTGATGGATGTCCCCTATGAAATGCGATAGAAACATAAGAGCTTCTGTGAGATTATCTGTATTCAATAAAAAGCATTCTGTTTTATTCAGTCAAGAATTTGCCAGAAGGCATAAATAAAATTGGACCATTACAGGTGGCAGCAGCAAAAGTAAACAAAATCAAAGTAGTAATGTTCAAAAAAGCCATTACATTGCCAATCATAGGAAGAATCCTGATACGTTGTTAGCTGCATCGAGTAGTTGTAAATCGCTCCAGAAACACACCTGTCTTTATGTCTCTTAGAGTCATGGCAGTCTCCTGTTCAATGAATAGAGAGATACAACTTTATACATGAAGAAGAACAGCTTTGGCAGTTCAGCAGAGGTAGAATTCAAGAAATAACCAAGGATCAAAATAAATCAGAAGGAGAGGTTGCAAAAGCAACAAAATCAAGATGCATCTCGATTATCAAATTCAATACATGGGAAAATCGTTTTCATAACTGCAGATTTTCTTTTTCTTTTTCTTTTTTATTGTGCTTGCATATGAGAATAAAGGCAGTTAAAAACTGGTTTGGTACACTTGAGGGACTTGTGCCCAAAACTATGGCACTAGCTCCAATGAGAGACTATTTGCATTGTACTAGGATTGTTGGAACCTCATACTAGAAGAAAATGGACCATAAAAATGCATACTTCCTTTTTTTTTTTGCCAAGGCAATCAAAAGAGATATATTACCAACCAAAGGTTTAAAGGAAACAAGCCAAAAGGCAAAAAAAAAAGGGTACCGCCCACAGCCTAGGCCAAGCTAACCAAAGCCAAGAAGAAAACTAAGGTGGGATATTCCACATGACCTTAATGAAATTGAGAAGCAGGGAAATGTTAGGGAGAGCACCCCGATACAACATTCCACTTATAATAATAAGAGGATGTCCTTTAGAACCACAGCCTTATCTTTGGATTTATGATTGAAAATGCTTTGGTTTCACTCCTTCCATATGAGAAAGGTTTTTGGAAATTATTTTGAGAAATGCAATGAAAGAGGGAAAAAGAGGGAAAATAAAGCATTGGAAGAAACACCAGCTAATATGCACAGTAGACCATCCATGTCCATTTAAATAAGAACAAAACAACATATCTGGTCTCCATATAATTATAAACTCAGTTAAACTGGTGAGAACTAAAAATCTGGTCAGAGTCTATGCAACCAAAGACACGATGTAATATGCTACGTTGGAGGTTTTCTAGCATCTCTACACGTGCATGGGACATCTGATCCATGACTAAGGAGGGACTAACTACAGGACCTGGGGCAAAAGAGAAGGCTGATCAAGTCATCATGCGGTCTAATATGTAAGTTGAATGTGGACTATTGTCCCACGTGGTGTTATTGCCATAGTGGCCTGCCTGATTCGTTGACCAGCCTGATTTATTCACCATGTCAATTGCATAGTGGGACACAGCTTATGTAGGGCTCATAAGCCACCACACAAGCCTAGAAAAGCACAAGCTGTGGGAATCATTCTCGCTGGAATCAACACATCAGAATCAGAAGAGATGTAACTTACTGCAGTAGTCATAGTTGCACTTAAAATCTGGTGTATCAACATAATGCAATGGACTAGTCCAGCGCCATCTGTATTGGTGACGAATTTCATCGGGCCAGGAGCAAACTGCAGCAAGATCGCCATTGGCATAATCTGGAAGCAACAGTTTAACCGCAGCAGCAGCATCTTCAGTCAAGAGCCCCTGAAGCCACCAATATGTTCTACATTACATTCAGCTATATGGGTTCGGATTAATCCATACAATTTTAGTCCATTTCGGTCCAACGCCACTTACTCTATAAAGCTCTGTATCAATGAGCCAGTGCTCAAGGTGGACCCTACAATGCAGATGATCTGGTGCAAAAATCAGGCTGGTCCATTCATCAGCCAGGCTCCCCCTGTATGAAAACAATGAACAATTGCAAAGTAAAACTTGCCAATGGTCCATGTTTAACATACACGTGTGACCCGCTTAATGAGTGAACTGGACGGATTTTTGCACCAGCTCATCTGCATGGAGAGGCCCAGCTTATTCATGGTTCAGAACCCTCTTTTTGGAAACATGGATGTCCCTGTTAGTGTCTTTCACATGTCTGTATATATGTATGCATGTGTATAGATATGTTCCCAACAGACCAAACGGCAACATATATGTTCCCAGCAGACCAAACGGCAACATATATGTTCCCAGCAGACCAAACGGCAGCATATATTCACATGGGTACATGTACATGATGTGCACATGAATGTTCATAGAAATCAAATGAATGATTATAGGAAATATGGTGCAATTAACCAAACGCAGAATCAATCTCAAAGAACCTTCTATTGTGTTGATTCACTTCTACTTCAACCTTGAATTGTGCCAAGGGTGTAAGAGTTCTATTAAGTGGGCCACACATGATCATTGGTTTTGATTTGACCGTTAGATTGTTCAGATTTTGTGATCCAATAAACTCCACTACACTTGTGATCGATACATATACTTGAACCATGGTCCCTATAAATAGTTATTCGGACGAATATGGAAACTTACGGTGTGAAGACTCCAAAGGGGAAAAGTGTGATAGATAAGCTTCTCCAGCTCTCTTTTTCTATAAATACATGCTTTGGTCCCCTTACTAACACAGATAGAAAATCCTAGTCGGGTTGAGAGGTTTTGACAAGGGTGTAAGGTCCGGAAGATCGAGCATCCTCTCTCGGTGATATCGGGGCATCGGAAATGTCTTCCCACACAAGTAAGCATTTAAGATTTCAGATTGCAATCCCCATTATAGATTGACAGACAATCCGTTTATTCCACTATTCAGATTACAATGGGTACATCCAAACACACCTAACATCTCTAACTAGATATACATTGTGGGGATCCAGGCCATTCATCAAGTGGGACAAGGCCTACTTTAAACTTGCCCTCACCCAAAAACGAGGTCTGGTTCACTCATCAAGCGGACAAGAAACTGCATGTAGAATGGGGACCATTGATCATCTCTTTTCAAGCCAACCATTTTTATTTATTTATCATAAAAGCATGGACCAGTCTGATTTTTGGACCAGGCCATGCTTATAGTGATCCACGCCCGATGATGCCTAAACTTAATTATCACAATCTAATTCAATAGTGCATCCAAACACACCCACAAAGATCCTAAATTTTGAATAATTAAACCCACACAAACTAAAAAATAAAAATACACAAAGAAGCGTTTTTTTATTACCTCAGCTATTTTGCAAATGGCATAATGCCCTTCTTTTCCCCAGGCTAGAATTCCAGTAACTAATTGCAGTAGAATGATCGCTCTCCCGATAAAAGACCATCCAAACGCGACCATTTCTAATAATCCTTCACAAAATTGCAGACCCATTTCTCAATTTCTTCAAACTTAATTGGAAAAACAGTGTCCAAACACAAACCCATCTCCAAATTTCATTTAGCTTTGAATAAATTGTAGGAAAAAGTAAATATTTTCTTGTTTTCCCCCATTTTTATCAGCAAAAATGAATTTTGAACCGAAAATTTAGAAATTTCAGAAGAGAATTAGATTTCTGTTTGAGAATTACCCGGAAAGAATCGAGCTTTGATGATCCGAAGCTGTAGAAAAGTTGTGCATCTCTTCGACTTCTCTGTTCTTTTGCAGTGTCAAAGCTTCGATTTCCGCGCTCGAGTAACTACCCTCTACTCGAGGATATGTACGGTGTCCTCGGGTCCTCATTTTGTATTAGTGTCGCCCGTGATTCGTGATCAAGACCGTTGATATGATCGAACACGAAGTTGATGGTCGGTTTCTGGTATATATCTTATTGATAATATAATCCTAACACTTCGGTTGATGTCCTGCAACAGTTCTTTTTTTCCTATGTCGCGACTAAGGATCCAGCATGTGTCGCCTTCCACTTTCCTGTAATGTGGACCACTTGAGATTGTTATATACCTAAATTTTGGTCTCATACCATAAATGATCTATAAAATAGATGGACGGCATGGATGAAACAAATACATCATGGTGGGGCCAAAGGAGCCTAATGGAAAAAACAAATATAAGATTGATCCAAAACTGTGGCCTATAAATGGACAATCATCAATGTTTCCAATGGTATGGCCCATCTGCGAATTGGATCTGCTTCAGTTTTGGGCAAATGACCTAAAGTGCTTTGAAAGAAACGGATGGATGGTGCAGATATAGAATAAATACATCAAGGTGGGCCCCACGGTAAGGGCCACACTTAATCCGCTCCCTTTTTTTTAATCTACTCTACACGGGCCACTCTAGAAACTTACGCTGATCTGAAGATCGTGAGCGTGAGCGTCATCACTATCGTAGATTAATATAGAGCCAATGAAAAAGAAATTTTCAAATGGCTCATATTCAACTCTAATAATCAAAGGCTAGGATCAACCTTAAGTGTGATTATTGAATAATGACTTATTTATGGTAGGGATGATAATATGGACGGTTCAGATCATTGGAATTTGGAAAATATCAGCATGTGAGCCATAGTGCGTGGCGACACACGCTGGATCCTGCGTCGCGACCGATGCAAAACGAACTCGGGCAGAAGAGCGTTGAAAGAAGGATGGGAAGTACAACAACAACAGTCCATGAAAAGAAAAGGCCGAAAATTGAATGTCCAGGATCTTCCCATCTAGGAGAACTACCGGTGTAGGTATATCTATACAAACGGGGGCCATCACATCAACGGTATGGATCGCTGAACCAGGGGTGCTGCTTGTAGAAACTAAAATCCTGAGACACTATAATGCTTCTCTTGCATGGCATTTCATAACATACGCTTGCTATGCACGTGACTTGCATACGCTCAAAACTCGAAATCTGAACCGTACAATAAACTGGAAACAGTATAACCCAAAAGGCACACCGATCGGATGATCTTAACCACCATTTAATGGCTGCTTTTCTTTTTAACCGTTCGATTGATGGTCACCTAACAGATGGTAACGATGGTCTATGTCGTTGCAGTTTTTGGCTGGGACCTTCCAGTTTGGGTCCCACAACGTGGGAAGATTGGATTGGGACCGATTCACTACGAAAGTGAGTAGGGTTGTCGATGTGCTGAGCTTGGATGGGCTGAGTCTACCGAGCCCAAACTATATATTTTTGGGGGCCTGGTCTATTACAAACGTACGATTACCAACTTGTTTGGGCTTGGGCCTAGGTTCAGCGAAATTGGGGTCCGTGCTTAGAAGTCGGGCCCACAACTACACTCAAGGAAGATGACACCTAAGCCCAGATGGTCATAGGTTGGCCTATGTGGACGGCCCAGATTAAATTGTTGGTAACTGGGCCCCACCTTCGCATCACCCAAATCATCCTTTATAGGACAAACTTGTGATGTTCGGATGATCACACCGTTCAATTGAATTTTGCCTATTAAATATGAACTGTTGATGATTTTGGCTGTCCATTAATTTTATTTATTTTTCAAATGGGGATCATCTGAATGTGGTCATTCGGGCCATCTATCATTAATTGTCGGTGGGTCCCAGGTAGGAATCAGAACCATTTTAAGGTGTCTAATGAATAAAGAATGAAATAACTAACCAGTAACAATATGTTTATATTTAGCTAGCTTTGAAAGAATGCCATGAATTATTAACTGTGACACAACTCTTAAATCGAAACATATACTAGGGAGTAACTGGTTTTTAAAAATTAAAAATTAAAAAAAAAAAAAAAAAAAAAAAAAATCTAAGAAAATTTAGGAAAATAATTATAAACTCCTGGGACGTTTGGAAACGAGTATGCAACTAAAATACAACTTTTCCTTTGTTTCAATTTTATGACAGACGCTCTAAGTACAACTATTTTAAGGTTTTGATCCTCGTTGGAAGGGAAGAGGATTGGGTGGTGACCCCAACACCCATATAAGTGGGGGCCCACTGCGATGTATCATGATGTCTATTATTTATCTATCTGTTTTTCTAATACATTTTATGGTATGAACTAAAAAATGAAGCAGATCAAAAGCTCAAGTTGACCACATCACAGGAAATAGTAGTGGTGATTGAATGCCCATCCATAATAACTTCTTCAGGGCTACCAAAGTTTTGGATCAAGCTTATATTTGTGTTTTATATATTCAAGTCTGCTGGTTGGATGTCTAAAAAATATTGTAGTGGCTTATGAAGATTTCAACCGTGAATGTCATTATCCCGGCCCGTTGTTTCTCATGGTGCAGCCCACTTGAGCTTCATGTTTGCTTCATTTTTTGGATCATGCCCTGAAATGAGCCAGAAAAATAGATGGACAACATGGATAAATAGTACACATTACGGTGGGCCCCACAACGCCCAACACCACCTAGTTGGGGGTGTTGGGTCACTACCCAATCTGCTTCCCATTGGAAGGCTCTGAGAGAGGGACCCGAATTAGCTAGGTGGTGTGTTGATGCGTTGGTCATCGTGGGGTCCAACATGATGTATGTGATTTATATCCACATTATCCACCTATTTTTCCAATTCATTTTAGGGCATGAACCCCAAAACAAAGCAGATCTAAAGCTTAAGTGAACGGCACCACAAGAAACAATGGAGATAATAACATCCATTGTTGGAACATTTTTAGGACCCACTATGATGTAGAGCGGGTCACGGACACTTTCATGTCCAAGATGGATTAGAGAAGGCCTGATCAGAGGCAGAAGTCATCAAGATCGTCAGAACCTTAAAACAGACATATCTTGCAAACCAGAATGAGTTACTCGACGTACCATATATGATTTTGGGGTAGGACAAGCTACTTTAGCCAACCAACCCAGCTATGTTGGGTTGCCCACGCCGAATTTTTGAGATTCCATCATATCGACAGTCGAATTCCATGTTTAGTTCCACTTTTATTATAGTAGTAAGTTTTATTTTGATTATAACTCTTCATCCGTTGGGCTTTAGGAGTTGTGTCCAACATGAAAAGTGCTTAGAAGAGTTTTAATTATAGTTTGCTTCTGATTTCTCTCTTATTGCTTGGTATCACTATTTAAAGGGTTGTGAACTCGTTTATTTCAATTGATCAATTAAAATTTGAATTTTTTAGAATTTATTTTTATTTTATTATTTTCTTTCCTTGTGAATTTGAGAAATCTCTATGAGGAGTCAAGAGAAGCTCCATAGTTTCGAAGTAGTTATCCTTGAGGAAGATGGTGATCACCCTCATCACGTTCATCCTTGCATCACACTATAATGTTTATTTTTCATCGAACCTATTGATAACGTCATTCAAGCTTGGATAAAAGGAAAACACAAATATCAGTCTAATCCAAAACTTCCCCAAGAAGTTTTTAATAGTGAGCATTCAATCACTCTTGTTTCATGTAGTGTGGTCAACTTAACCTTTATATCTGCTTAATTTTTGGTTCATACCCTAAATGAGCAGACAAAACAAATAAACAAGGTGGATATAAAACACATACATTATGTTGGGCCCCACAACACCCAACAGATCAACACTCCTCGCTGGGGGTGGTGTTAGAATCCACGGCTAAGAGAGAGAGAGAGAGAGCTCTTTTTTAATATCATAGTATTGCCCTGCCGACATTTGACAAATGGGTCCAAACAACAAATCTTGAAATTCAAAGATCAAATGACTAAGCGGGGACTCTATTCTAAGACTTGTATCCTTTTCATCTTGGGAATTCAAAGATCAAATGATGGATCTAGGCTTCATGACACGTTCACACATATGCCCCGCACATTCACTTTACGTACGTAATTGTATAATGCATGCTCTAAAGTCTATGGAAATGACAATACCACCCATTTTTAAGAAGCCTACTAAAGTAGGGCCCCACGCATTCACCTATAGTCATCTTACAATGCATGTTTTAAAGTCTCTATGGCCCTGGTCTGGTTTGATACATTTAAAAGAAAATTGAGAAAATACTCAGTTTTAAAAACCATTTGGACCTTAGTCGATACTCAATTGCAGAGTACCCTAAGGGAATAAATTTCTGGAGCCATTGTGCATGCCACTGGAGCTTTTCTTTTAACCGTCCATCAATCTTCCAATTTCTTTGTATCCAATGGTCATAATTATCTAACCAAATGTAATTGTTGGGCTATAAGCTCATACAATACATATCACTTAGGGGTTGTTTGGATACCTAAAAAGAGTTTCAGGTGTAATCAGTTTACATGTTATTCCGTTTAGCTTTGCATGTATCACACGTACCCTGTATATTTTCAAGTACCACACATGTTAAGTTAGAAGTGTGCACATATGTAATAGGCAATGGTTATCTATTCAATCAACAACAATATAGTTTTTTAGATCAGCTAACACAATAGCTTTGATCTAGGCAAAACCTTTTTTTTTTATATCTTCTTCTTTTTAGAGAATGCCATGGGCCTACTCTACATCAGGCCAGTTGAGCCGCATTAAGAGAGTGATACAGTCCAGCTGAGATTCCAAGCTAGGTGCGAGCGAGCCACTCAGAGCTTTGCTTGCTTGCAAACATACCAATGTGGTCCACAGGACAAAAGAAAATTTTTTTTTTTTTTTTTTCAAAGAATGGAAAAGGCCAGATTTGAGGCATCGGATAATCCACTGGCATCAAATGATTTATGGACTGCTAAATGCAGACAATTATTTGGCTTTTGATTAAAAATTATGATAGTACAAACTGACGTATACTTGTCAAAGGAAGCCAAAAACAGGGCCCACCCACTAACTACAATCAATATCATTCATGATTGATGTAGTTGTTTCAACCGAATACTCCTCTCACAGCCTTCGAATGTTTCGGTGAAAGAGCCTAAGGGCCTGCTTGGCCGGACCGATCCCATGGGTTTAGGAGGTATGGGATCGGTTTTAAGGTAATGATGGCAGAGACAGTGGATTGTCGGCCATCCAATGGGATTTTCATATCCAACCGCCAAAAGAGCTGCCTGTTTGGATTGCAACATCCATCCTGGGATCACGTCAGTGATACTGTTTGGATAGAGACAGGATTGGATTTGAATCCAACTCATCCCATGGGTCGCACGTTTGGACGTGCGCGTATTACCGTAAGGAATTGGATATTGAGGCGCGACGCTTTGAACAATGCGTTGACCCAATGTGCATTGCCCACCATACCCCATCCCAACCGTCCGCTACTAGTGGCCGGTTCTCTGTGGGACCCACAACAGCTGATGGATGATCCAAACCCTCCACATGGGGTGTTGTATCATCCATACCGTCCACAACGATTTCAATGGGAGTGAGAAGCAGGCCATGAGCCGCCAGGGTTGTGTGCGTACACTGGTTTTCTACCAGATCTCATTTTTGACTCCTGGGTCACGCCATAATGCACGCGAATTCTGTTTCGGTGCTCTCCAGTCTTCATCTTAGCCATATACAACTTGTTGTGATTCCCTTTGTGCATACGTGTGGATTTCTATATGTGTGAATGTTTACGGAATCGGGCGACGTGGAGTGTTGTGATATCAGGTAATAATGTTTCACCATTGTATGACTATACCATCTCAGACAAATCATCCAAATTTAAAGAGTTGTTCAAAGTAATAGTGTTATGAAAACATATCCAATAAGTTATAATTTAATCATAATATACAATGTGAAAAAAACAACCATTACTCCAATCAAGAGTGCCAATAATCTGCCTACGGCTGAAGGGGGGAGATCATCAGTAGACGTGGGCCTCAACATAGTGGTCGGGGCTGTCCGGTGGATAGACAACATAGCCGAATGATGGACATCAACTGCGTCCACTGATGTTCCAACTTCTCTCGAGCGAGCGCCACATCCATGTGTCGGCGGTGCAGTTGCCAACCGAAAAACTGTCCCAGTATGTCGTTGCCTCTCTCCAATTCTTAAACGCTCGATGGCGGCTCCTACTATATCCCTCACCCTCGACTCGCGCATCATCCCATGTACAATAAATACTTGGCCGACAGCCAACCAATACCACGTAGTATTTCTCCTTCGCCATCTGCAAAAAGAGGTCCAGTATCGCAATGATAGCAACAAAGTGAAACCACTGCATTTGTACATGTATTTACAATAAAGCGATGACATCCACGATGAACCCTGATATTACAATCTAATAAAAACATTTGACATGAGTATGGGAGCGTACCTCAACTTCGTCTGATGTGTGTGGTCTAGTTATAAAAACAAAAGCAAATACCCAAGAGTTAGATTAAATAATTATATATCAAGTAGAACGAGCTATCTAACCGTC
>JAJHSJ010000002.1:1145867-1253639 GCA_021015155.1 Magnolia officinalis
TTTTGTATAGGCCTAATTTTTAAAATATAGCTTATTAAGGTCTTTCAAATTAGATGGACATAGTAGATTTGTTACTGATATCTTTATCAGCGTCACATAACACAGAAATATCTTTGTGCCTGGTCACAGGCAATCTGCACTAGTGTATTACTAGAGTTGTACTTAGTCGATCTGAGTCGAGCTCGGCACAACTTGGCTAACTAAGCTAGGGGTGTACGCTAACTTGTACAGTAACTAACTGAGTTAGCTCGGTTAGCTCGCTCGACTCGACTCGAAAAAGCTCGATTCAACTTGGTTTGAAGCTGAGTTCGAGCCAAGTTGAGCTGATTTTTTGAGCTTGAAAATGAGTTTGAGCCGAGTTTGTGCAGGCCCCAGCTTGACTAGACTCGGATCGAATCCAGCCGAATCGAACTCGGATCGAACCAGTTCGGTGACTCAGTTACTTTGCCATTGATGTTGCTTACCAAGTGTTCGATAAAATGACTCAACGAAGTGTAGCTGGTGGCAAGGAAGGTATGTACATGAAACAAATACCCTTTTTTTTCTTGGTTTTTCTTAGTTTTTATGTTGCTTAGAAAGTGTTTGATAAAATACATGTAAAACCATTGCTTCTGTTTCACAAACCGATGAGTTTGTGTAGTCTAGGTGTTTGTGCAAATGCCTCAACGGTGAACTCGGCTCGATCTTGGCTCGAACTCAGCCCGAGCTGGCCCGAGCTGCTGACCGAACCGAGCCGAGTTGGCTAGTCAGGCTCGAGGATTGAGCCAAGTTGATTTGAGCTGAGCTCTACCAGTGGCCAAGCCGAGTCGAGTTGAGGCCAGCTCAACTCAGTTCGACTCAATGTACACCCCTACTCATGACCTAAGTGTTGAAACACATTCCCTGTCTACCACCGAGCTTTGCAAACCGAGAGCCATGTGAGAGGAACTTTCAAGAATTCATTGGGCACAAAATTCATAATAATCCAAAACCTAGGCACGCCACACCATATAAAATAGTTAGGATGGAACATTCATGATTGTTTTCCTACGGGGTCCACATTTTCAAAAAAATGCATGGAAACCTTCCCATGTACCAGTAGTCGCCATGACCGAAGCCATGCAATTGCAGTGATTTTCAAAGGGTAGCAAAAGAAGAATGGACCAGCCCTAAGGGAAGATCCAGATAAGTAATATGGATAAAAACGAACCCATGTGAAGTACGATCATGTGAAGGTTTTCATACACCTAACTCACTAGATCATTTCTCTTTTCAAAATAGTGACCATTATCTTCCTATGCTTAGCCCATTGGATATATAATTTCTCTTTTCAAATTAGTTACCAACATTTTCATATGCCTAGCCCACTACATCATTTCTCTTTTCAAAGGAGTGACCATTATTTTCTTAATGACACCAGTTGCTAATGGCCTCTGTGCTTACATGCGCTTGACCATGCCAAACATTTAAAATCATGTTTGGTTTTCTATTTTCATATGAAATATAAAGTAAATAAGTTATTATTATCATTTCTCGGTATTTGTTTAATTAGAAATCATAACTCGTAAATCAAGAGTCAAATGCACTAAGTAATTATTACATTTTCACATTATGAACTTGATATTTTTAATGTCATTTCTTGGTGAAACAAGCAATATAGCAAAATACAGTCAAATATAATTAATGTCACTGTATAGTTACAAGATTAAATAATCATTACTCATTTACAACCATTTACGATAGTAATTAGAAAACCAAACAAGCCTCTAATAGGGAGGGACTTGAGAAGGGTTTATAAGTAATTATGCCCCGATATCTCTGTGAAATATAATAGTAGTACGTAGTTTTGAACAAATTTTCCCAAACAATTAGTTTTCAATAGAGTTCTAAACTTTAAGATTTAAAAGGACATTGAAGGAATTTTAGTTGAAAGGCATTTGGATCTTTAAAATTTTTTAAGCTTACAATGGATGGATCTGTAACTTATTCTCATCGGTGTGAATAGTTTGGATTTTGCATTTTGAAGAACACATTTTTGTCATGTAATCCTTTGTAGGAGTGACCCACTTCCAATTTACTCCTTAGAGTGTAGTGATAAAGGTCACATCTATTTAAAGAGCAATAAAGGCCCCTAAGGCCTACCACGATGACTTTGTAAAAATCATTATAGGTATTTATTGCACAATCTTATTTCAAGATAAGCTTGAAATGAAGCAAAATATAAAATACGAGTAGACCACAACATTGTGAAGCACAGAGATAAGTCACTCAGTTGAAATTAACCATTCTAACACCCTTCTCTTTTTCTCTGTATTTCTTCGTTGGTTAACTGCACCCTTTTCCTTTGTCACTCCCTTACTCTCTTTGTGCCATACCCTTGTTTTGATCATTTACAATGAAGCTGCTGTCATTACATTAGTAAGAATCCAGTGGGCCAAGTGTATATGAACCTTCCCATACATTTAGTTGCATTTGATCATGGGAATAGACCATATCATCAATCTAAACAAGCCATAGGCTCAACCCAATTTTTACAGCCTCCCTTGAAAAAGTCATACTAGCCCAATTAAGAAATTCATCCACTTCATGAATGTAATAAAATTGTATGAAGCTGATCGTTTGTACAAGGTTAGACCAGTCACGGATGTTAGAACCACTCAATTGCTGTGCCTTTTGCACGGTACCGATAGAATAATCCAATGAACCTACTAAACTGTCCAAATAGACATGTAAATGCTAACCAGCCACGTATAAATGTAGAAGTAGAGAGTACACATCGTTTTATAGTTCAAGTGCTGGACTTAGTGAAGATAACGTACACATCATGGTGGGACCTACACAACTTCCCAAACATTGAGTGAAATTGGCATGGGACCAATGCAATTCCATTTAATGTAATTCCAAGCTTTTCCATCCTTCTCAAACATGGAGTGGAATTCGAACAGAATTCCATCCCACTTAATCCCTTCTAATCCCACCGCCCAAGCTGACCCTTATTTCAACAATGAGGCCTTGGCATTGATTCACAGTAGAATTCAAAAAATGATGTGGTGCAGCCCTCCTTCTTTGGACACGACCTTTGACAGTCAAATGGTTGTGCGGTCGAAGGCATTAATGATGCCTTGGGGAAGTGACCTGAGAACAAGTCCATCCTGTCACTGAACCGTCTAAAAAGGCAATGAATGAAAAGATGTTTAACCATTTCTATCATTTACTTAAAGAGAACCCAATTGGCCTCATCATCAACTGTTAGCTGGGTTGGTCGGTCCCAACAAGGATGAACTCTATCAGGCAATCTTCCTGCCCACCCGTCTATGGTAAATGTGGGACGGCCAATAAATCTGTTGATGCAGTTTTTCACAAGATTTAAAATTCCAGACTTCCCTAAACCTATAGAAGCAATAAAGAGGGACAAAGGAAGCCTTAGTTAATACATGGGATTCTCTGAAAACTAAGTTATGATTAAGATATTTGAGAAAAGAGTAAGATATTTCAAAAAGAGATATCGATCGAATATTAGGGTTTTTCTGTATGTACCTTGAATGGTGGAAAGTACCTCTATTGATTGGAGACTAGAATTCCATTTTGGGTTGGATTCCTCCCGGATTTCTTAGCAGTAATCCGGGATTTCCGTGAGATGAGAGATTTCCGAAAATGTTGGGATCCGGTATTATCCCCTAGAGATCTTACGAGATCTTCTGGGATGTTGGAAGATTATCCAAATCTTCTAAGTTAGTCTAGGGCCGAGACCCAAGGTGGCATTGACTTTATCAATGAATTAGCCCTTGCTATTTGTGAGCTAATTGAGAGCGTTGTTGACCTATGGTCATGTGGCTCCCGACCTATAGTCGATACATAATCAACTTATGACCGATATATAGCTGATCCGTAATCGACTGATGGTCGATCTGTAGCCGATCCATAATTGACTGTCGTCTGAGATATGGTCGATCCATAATCGACCTATTACCGACGTATGGGCTAGGTCGGTAGTACATGATTGGCAAGCTCTTTGAGTGTCCTTAAATTGCATCCTTCTCCTTGGAGGTTACGCTCTCTGAATACAAAGGCTTCACTAGGCTCGGCGCTTGATGAGCCTAAGCCAATTCAGTAGAGTTGGTCCATTCCATAAGTCAACTTATCAACTTGTCTATATTTTCCCCCAACAACTTTAAAATATTTTTTATTTTATTTTGAGAAAATCAATGGAAATTTATTACTTCCAATGTTCCAAAGCTCGAAAAAATAAAAGCAAGAATTGAAAATAGTTACTGTTGGGGGCCTTGCACAAAACCTTAGGATCTAGCCTCCTGAAACAAACTAGAATTATGGATAATAAAGCAATAAAATAAATAAAAGCATAAATCACACACAACACGAGATTTTTACGTGGAAAACCCTCAAAGAGGTAAAAACCACGGGACCTCGTCTGGATCAACAATCCACTATGAAGTAGAAAGTTACAACCTTCTTCACTCACGTAGGAGTGGATAAACAATGAGAGAATAAAAGAAAAACGGAGATCTCTAATCGATTACGATAACGTAGAAGCGCTGAGATATTAAGTGCACAATAGATCACCTCTACGAGCAGAACCTCCCTTCCACAAGCTTCCTCTCTCTCTTTCTCTCTTTCTCTCACACCTTTGATAACCCTAAACCCTTTAGCAAATTCCTTATAAAGCTTTAGAAAACCCTCTTGTCATACCTAGAAAGCCCTAGGTACCTCCTATTTATAGTTTAGGAAACTCTCTTCCGCATCCTTGTTGCGAAAAGACTCAAAATCCGTAATCCGTACAAAATCGCGGAACGAATCTGTGTAACCACAACTAGTCGAGTAGATCCCTCGACAGGTCGAGCGGCACCTTTGACCAGTCGAGCACATTCCACGACCGGTCGAGTACCTCGAAAATCCAAAACCTCAACTCGCTGGACTTTAAGTCAAGCCCTGCTCGACTGGTCGTGCACCAGCCCTCGACCGGTCGACAAAGCTCACGACCGGTCGAGCACGGGAAAAAAATCTCATCAAATCTCTCCCTTTTTTACCCAGGAGGGATTTACTTTCTTCAAGCCAGCTTGATTTCTACAAACCTCAAACTTGTCCTTGAGCAAAGCCCTGGTCATCATGTCTAACCCATTATCGTCCGTGTGGACGTTCTCAAGTTGTAACACATTCTGTTCAAAAGTATCCCTGATCCAGTGATACCGAATCTCTATGTGCTTGGAGTTGGAATGCTGACTTGGATTCTTGCTCAAGTGTATAGCACTCTGACTATCGTAATAGACCACGTACTCCTGCTTCAGGCTAAGTTCCTGTAGGAACTTCTTCATCCAAAGCATCTCTTTACATGCCTCTGTGACCGCAATGTACTCGGTCTCTGTCGTCGACAATGCTACGACTTTCTGTATCTTGCTCTGCCAAGAGACCGCTCCCCCTGCAAACGTGAACATGAACCCCGATGTAGACTTCCTGAAGTCTATGTCGTCTGCCATATCTGCATCTATATAGCCCTCTAACACAGGTTCTCCGTCACCATAGCATAGGCTCAACCTGAATGAGCCTCTTAGATACCGCAGTATCCACTTAACCGCTGTCCAATGCTCTTTGCTAAGATTGACAAGGTACCGGCTAACAATACTAACTGTATATGTTATGTCTGGGTGCGTACACACCATAACATACATCAAACTTCCTACTGCTGACGCGTAGGGTATCTTCTGCATCTCATTCACCTTTGCCTTCGTCTTGGGACACTGCCTGTCGCTCAATCTGAAGTGACCATCCAGTAGAGTACTGACCGGCTTCGCTGTATTCATATTGAACCGCTCTAGGACTTTCTCAATATATCGCTTTTGTGACAGCTAAAGCTTCCTGTTGCTTCTGTCACGGGTTATCTCCATTCCTAGGATTTGTTTAGCCGGGCCCAAGTCTTTTATCACAAACGACTTGCCCAATTCCTATTTCAGCCTGTCGATCTTCTTGATACCTTTTCCATGATGAGCATATCATCAACGTATAATAACATAACTAAGAAATCACTATCTGAGAACTTGCGAGTGAACACACAGTGGTCTGACTCCGTTCTGTCATATCCATGCTTCAACATAAACGAGTCGAACTTCTTGTACCATTGCCGTGGAGCTTGTCTCAGCCCATATAAGCTCTTCCTCAGCTTACACACCATATGCTCTTTGCCCTTGACTTCGAACCCCTCTGGTTGGTGCATATAGATCTCTTCTTCCAGGTCACCATGGAGGAAGGCAGTTTTAACATTTAACTGCTCTATCTCCAGATCCATGCTAGCCGCCAACCTAAGCAACACCCGTATGAATGTCATCTTCACCACTGGTGAGAATATCTCCTCGTATCTATACCTTTCCTCTAACCAAACCCTTTCACCACAAGTCTGGCCTTGAACCTCGTTTGTGAATTCTTCTGCTCAACCTTCTTTCTGAACACCCACTTGTTGCTCAAAGATTTCTTGCCCTTAGGCAATTTCACCATATCGTAGGTATGATTCTTATGCAAGGATTCAATCTCCTCTTGCATAACTTTCAACCACTCCCCCTTATGCTTGTCGGCTAGGGCTTCGGAATAATCTTCTGGCTTTCCCCCATCAGTCAGCATAATGTACTCATGCGGCGAGTACCTCTTGGACAGCTGTCTGTCCCTAGATGACCTAATCACCTGTGTCTCAACAGGTAGATCAAGTGGGGGCTGCTCCCCTGGTCCATCTTCAAAAGGAACTCCCTCGTCCTCTACACCTTGTTGTACTCCCCTGTCATCAAGCACCATGGGAGGAATAACCGGATCCATGTCCTCTAGCTCAACTGAACTAAGTTGGTTCTTCTCTGGCTTACCAATGTCTTATATACACTAATCTTCAAAGAAAACCACATTTCTGCTCCTGACGAGCTTCTTCTCGGTCGGATCCCACAATCTATAACCGAACTTTTTATCACCGTACCCTAAGAACACACACTGCCTAATCTTCATATCGACCTTGGACCTCTCGTCCTTTGGTACGTGAACGGATGTCCTGCATCCAAACACCCTGAGATGACTGTACGATGGATCCTGTCCAGTCCACACCTTCTCAGGTACTTCTCCATTCAATGAGGCTGATCGAGACCTGTTTATCAAATACACCGCCGTGTGCATTGCTTCTCCCCAGAAGTCTTGGGAAATTTCATATGGGATAACATGCATCTGATTCTCTCAACAATTGTGCGATTCATTCGCTCAGCTACACCATTATGCTGGGGGGTCTTGGGAACCGTCTGTTCATGTCGTATACCTAGGGACTTGCAGTACTCATGAAAGTCGCCAATGTATTCACCACCGTTGTCAGTGCAGATGCATTTCAATGATCTACCTATCTCTCTCTCGATCATAGCGCGAAACAATTTAAACACACCAAAGACCTCGTTCTTGGATTTCAAAGCACAAACCCAAACCCTCCTAGATGCATTATCTATAAAAGTGACAAAATACAATGCCCCACCCAAGGTTTTTGTCCTCATAGGACCACAAACAACAAAATAAACTAAATCTAATGCATGCACTTTATTAACATGAGAAGCAGATTTAATAAATGAAACTCTATGTTGTTTCCCTAATAAACAATCAAGACAGGTTTTGAGAGGTGTACCTGTCACGTCTGGAAGGAGCCGCTTCCTTGCTAGTAGCTGAAGCCATTTTTCATTCATGTGGCCTAGATGCCTGTGTCACATGTCAATAGTTGAATCTTCCGCTGCGTTCAACCCACCCTTGCACACACTGACACTTGCCTTGTAAAGGGTGCAACACTTCTTTCCTCTGGATGCGATCAACGAACCCTTGATGAGCTTCTAGCGCCCACCAGCAAACCGACTTTCATAGTCATCATCATCCAACATTCCCGTCGACATAAAGTTGAGGCGAAGGATATGCCTCACATTCCTGAGAACCAATGTGCAGTCCACATCGGTCTTCACACAAATATCACTGACCCCTACGATCTTCGATACGCCAGAATTTTCCATCTTCACGGTCTCATAGTCACCTAACTTGTAGCTTGTGAAGGAGTCCCTGCGTGGAGTCGCATGAAAAGAGGCTCCTGAGTCTATCACTCAGTCGGTGTCCTGACTCGTAGCCGTGAGACATACATCGTGATCTACTGAAAGAATAACTACAACGTCGCCATCTGAAGCGACCGCAGTGGAATCTGATTTATCTTCCTTCCCTTTTCCTTTCTTATCGTTCTTCTTACCATGACATTCATGCTTGTAGTGGCCCTTCTTGCCACAATTTCAGTAATCAACATCTTTTTTATTACTCGACTTGTCTCTTGATTTATCTCGGGCCTTCCCGCCCTTCCTGTTCTTTCCTCTCCCCCCTCCTGTGTCACAAGGGCCTCTTGCTGAGTAGACCCCTGAGACTTCCTCCTTGTCTCCTCATTGAAGAGACAACTGGTTACCTGTTTCATGGATATCTTTCCGTTTGGCGCGGAGTTACTTAGAGACACCACTAATGTCTCCCAACTGTTAGGCAATGAACTAAGTAATAAAAAAGCTTACAATTCATCATCCAGGACCATCTTTATAGCAGAGAGCTGGTTCACTATATTACTGACCTCATTCATGTGCTCGGCTACAAAACCACCATCCTTGAACTTGAGATTCACAAGTCACTTTATCAGAAAAATCTTATTACCGACTGTCTTCCTCTCATACAGCCCTTCTAATTTCAGCCATAGGCTAGCGGCTGAGGTCTCTGTAGACACATGGTGGAACACAGAATCATCTAACCATTGTCTAATAAACTCCATCGCCTTTCGGTCCATCTTCTTCCAATCATCATCAGACATATCCTTTGATTTTGCTGATATGCCTAAAATTGGAGAATATAGGTCATTGCAATAAAGCAAGTCCTCCATCTTAGCCTTTCATATGATCCAGTTAGAACCATTGAGGTTGATCATCCTTGATGAGTCACCTTCCATAATTCAAAACTGATCTTACCCGTTCAATGAACTAAGCTTTGATACTACTTTGTTGGCGGCCTTGCACAAAACCTTAGGATCTAGCCTCCTGAAACAAACCAGAATTATGGATAATAAAGCAAAGAAATAAATCAAAGCATAAATCACACACTACACAAGAGATTTTTACGTGAAAAACCCTCAAAGAGGTAAAAACCACAGGATCTCGTCCAGATCAACAATTTACTATGAAGTAGAACGTTACAACCTTCTTCACTCACGCAGGAGTGGATAAACAATGAGAGAATAAAAGAAAAACGAAGAGATCTAACCGATTACGAGGACACAGAAGCGCTGAGATATTCAATGCACAATAGATCACCTCTACGAGCAGAACCTCCCTTCCACAAGTTCCCTCTCTCTCTTTCTCTTACACCTTTGATAGCCCTAAATTCTTTAGCAAATTCCTTGTAAAGCTTTAGGAAACCCTCTTGTCATACCTAGAAAGCCTTAGGTACCTCCTATTTATAGTTTAGGAAACTCTCTTCCGCATCCTTGTTGCGAAAGGACTCAAAATCCGTAATCCGCACAAAATCGCGGAACGAATCTGCGTAACTACGACTGGTCGAGTGTATCCCTCGACCAGTCGAGCGGCACCTTCAACCGGTCGAGCACATCCCACGACCGGTCGAGTACCTCGGAAATCCAAAACCTCAACTCGCTGAACTTTGAGTCGAGCCCTGCTAGACTGATTGTACACCAGCCCTCGACTGGTCGAGCAAAGCTCACGACCGGTCGAGCACGAAGGAAAAAACCCCGTCAGTTACAAATACATAAACATCATCAGCCTTTAAATAAATGGTTAGCAAACATAAGAGAGTGAAAAATGAATCGATGGGTACGATTGTTTAATATGGATGTAAGAAACACTTCATGCTAAATACCAGCTAGAGTTACTTTTAAAGACTAAGGGCCCATTTGGATACCACCAGATAAGTTAACTTTTTCTACTTACAATAGTAGATAAGTAACTTATTTGAGATAAATTTAGTTTATAATTAATTATAAATATCTTTTTTTATATTTAAAGTTGTTTAATCATTTTAATTTCATAAATAAATAAAAATCAAAATAAGCTATTTAAGGCATAAATAGCTTATCTTAAGTAACTTAAGATTTAAACATCTCCTAAAAGACACGTGAGAGAGGAACTTTCATGAGATTGACTAAGTCCATTACTTAGGATGCCTCATTAAAAATGGAAGCATATGGATTGGTTTGGATCAATACATAATTTTTACTTCATTATCCATTATATATTTTCTAACAATTTAAATAATCTATACACAGCTAGACCCAAATCAACATTAAAATAATTTTCAAAAAATCTCCTCCAAAATACTTGCATGGCTATTGAAATCACGAGCATTGGGAAGCTCCAAATGAAGTGATAGTATCAGGGCCTTTCCCTATTGTTCTTAAGAGAGGTTTGGTCCATTCTTCAAAAGAGATTTCTATGGGGTCCTACCAAATATTCAAAATAGTCCAATTCTTGAGTAAGCCATAGCTTGAGAAACTTGGGATTGGATGCACACCACTAGTTTTCTAGAGGGCCATTGTTTTTTTTCTTTAAACACACCCCACGTCGGTAGTCATACTGTTGAAACGTACTCCGTCTATGACTGAGCCGTGGTTGGAACCCAAGTTTGTGTAGGGCTTGCTGTGGTGTTTATATGGTATCTGATTGATTTGTTTGCTGTGCCCGGTTGGCCAAAACTTACAAGGTGGGGCCTACCATGGATAGTCAAAGGTTTTAGGTATAATATATTTTTGTAGCTCATCTAATGGCTGAATCAACATTGTTTTGGGACAACGAAAGAAAGGGTGTTGTACCTAATGGACGGTGTGGATTTCAAGTACCTTCAGTCCTTTCAACCAAGCATGAGAAAGTAACACCGTAAGTACCTATGTGAGAGACGAAATTTTTATTTTTTCCTTTTCCGATAACATCAACCAACAAAAGGGAATGCCGTTTGTGTGGTGTTGGGATTTGTGCTACGGAATCACACAGATATAGATTTAGGATAGCATTCTAAGAGCACCAAGCAATCACAAGTGAATACAAAGACCTTAAAATAGCCCTAGGTACCCTTTTTAATTTATAGTTTAGAAAACTCCATTTACACGCTGACTTTGAAAAAGTCCTGAAATCGCCTCAAATTTACGCAGTCTGCATACAGTCTACGTAACTTTGACTAATCAAGCTAGAGCTTCGACTCGCTCAACTAGTCAAACGTCCCAGACATCCAAAATACATAATCACTAGACATCGAATCGAGCCAGTCCCTCAACAGGTCGAACAGCTTGGTGAACAAGATTTAAGCATCTGTTGACAACATGGTGAACCTAAGGCCACCTAGCTAGTTAAGCAGTGTACGAAGCATGTGGGGCCACTGTGATGTATGTATTCCATTCTCGCTGTCCATCCAGTTTTTCCAGCCCATTTTAAGGCAAGAGCCCATACTCAAAATACTTCGGGATCATACTATAGAAAGCAATAGGAATAATGATGTAACCATTGAAACCTGTTGGCTTTTCAAAGTCCAAATGGTGACAGGTGCAGCTCACGTAGAAGGGAGAAAAAGAGATAAATGTATTATATTATTTTCTCAAACAAAGCTACTGCTGCGGGAGACAGATATTGCTGTAAAGAGATTTTCTTAAACAAAGCTATTGGTGTAAAAAGAATGACGTGCTGTTTTTTCTTTTTTGATTTTCCTAAACAAAGCTATTGGTGTAAAAAGAATGACGTGCTGTTTTTTCTTAATTTTCTGATTTTACCACATCAACACAACTATTTATAAGATTAGCTAGTGTTTACAAAAAAACATTACTACCCGTGTCTAGTACATTTAGCAGGAGTAAATGGCATTGGGAATCTAAACAGTGAAACCAACAGTCTGGATAAATCTGGATGAAATAGGAAAGATGCATCTACTGGACGAATATGCAAAGGCAAGGAAGATACAACTGTTGGATGAATCTGCAAAGGCAGGAAAGCTGCATCTGGTTTGCATGTTCCAACAAAACCTTCCTGGATCAACAGCAATGTTTATTCGTCATTTAACCTGTTCATAAGGTCACACAGACCCTGATAACATAAATATCAGCTTGATTCAAAACTCTTTTGTCAACAAGTTTTCAATGGTAAGTGTTCAATCTCAATTGTTTCCTTGGTCTGATCCACTTCAACTTTGGATATTCTTCAATTTTAAGCTCATTTTCTAAAATGAATTGGAAACACGGATAAACGGTGTGAATAAAAAACATACATCACGGTGGGCCCCACAGATTACTTACACCACGTGGTAGGTGGGTGGTATTGAGTTCTCAGCCCGGAAACCGACTGCGTCCAACAAAAGATGCCTGTGAACTAGCCAAGCAGTCAGTAAGGTCAGGAGAGTAAGATCAAGTGTGCCACATGCACAAGTAGAACCCGGACAGCTGCTAAATTTCTCTCAACCATTCATTTTATTATGCATGTACGACCAACAAAAACCTCAGGCAGCTGCTAAATTTCTCCCACCCGTTCGTTTCATTGATGCATGTGCCACCAGCAAAATCATCACATCAGGGCACTTCCACGGATGGCACCCATCCACACCTGCACGGAGCCGATTAGGTGCGTCCCTGACAGTGGGGCTCACCTTGATGTATTTATTGCACATCCATTACGTCCATCTATTTTTTCCATATCATTTTAGGGCATTGCCCAAGCAAATCTAAATCTCATAGGAACACACTCTATATAAGAAACTGTGGTGATTGACCATTAGAAATATTTTGTGGGACACATAAGTGTTGGATCGAACTTATATTTATTTTTCCCCAACAAGGTGGATGGCAAATAAATATTACAACAGGGAAGATTTTAACGACGGACGTTAAACCACCGTTCTCTCATGGTATGATCTGCATGAGATTTGAAACTCCTTCATTGTGGGGCTCCTGCCTTATAATGAGTTGGTAAAAGGGAAGAACTTATTCATTGTTGTGCTCCTTCTTTATAATTAGTGAGTCGGTAAAATGGTCAAAGTGGGCTCATGGACTGATTATGTTGGGGTGAAGCTAACAAAACCAACATCCGAGCTATTTGGAGTTGAAAGGAGATTTGATTGTTTCATGTGCTGCTATTAAGACAGAAAAATAGGATAACAATAACTTTCAAACAACCCTCTCGTGACCAAATCAAATCCTAACATGTCAAGTTACTATGCAATCCGGTTACAGTAAAGTACGGACCTCATGGCGGCATATTGCTTACTAAGTTATCTTGTGTAGCCCACTGAGTAAACTTTGTGGAGCCCACGTGTGGGACTAATTTGATATGTGGAATTGACGCACGGACCTAGCTGTGCATAGAACATGATGATCAAGAGGAGAGAAATAGGACGTACCTGTCTGAGATGCCATAATGAAGAAATAGAATACCAGAATACCAGAGATATATGCTTAGATCTTCCTTTCCTTAACACCCTCATAATAGAAGAATCGATGGGACTTTGCGTTCTGCGTTGTGGCGTAGGATTAGGGACTTAGCCTTCTTTTATAAATTGGCTGGGAGAGTTAGAATCCCATCACTACTCTCTCCCACAGCTTCACATGTTAGTATCCTAGTAGTCTTCAAATAACCACTGCGTATTGTGGTTATAGCATTTCACCCCATACGCATACTTGTGCAGATACACTGCGCAACTCACACTGAAGTGGGGTCTATTGGTTTACCCAATCATACAGTCCAATCTATAGGATAATTCAGACCGTTGGTCAATAAGGCCCACCTTATAGAGTTCTTACACCACGAAGATATATGTCTTATTCATATCATCTATCCTTTATATCATCTCAAAATTGAAGCACTTCCAAAGCACAAGTGAACTGCATAACATGAAATAATATGAAATGAATGCCAACCATTGAAAACTTCTAAGAGTAAGATAAGTATTCAATAACCTGAGACATATTTGGAAGACGCGATTAAGTGAGATTAAGTGTTTAGAATCAATAGGAATGATTGAATTAATCTAGATATCATGTCAATCAGTCCCAACTATAAATATCATGAGATTTTGAGAAATCTACAAAATAAGTAGCCTTATATTAATGCATGTGTTTTATACCATGCATATGTTCATCTATATGCACCCTTAACACATGATATTCGAGTTACATATGTATATTGGTGACGGATATCACTTCTGAATTGGGTCATTTAATTATAATTTTATAGTCCACCAAACATAGGTTTCCGTTAATATAATTTTTGTTTTCTTAAAGAAAGAATCTGATTTAAACATGAAATGAAATTGGACAGTCAAAATACAATAATATTTTCAATCATGCTATTATTGTGCACTAATAGTATTAATTCTATCTAAATACAATTCCATACCATGGCTTATGTTTTCCTTCATCCATGCCTTTCCGATCTTATGTACTGGTTGGAAGGCAAATCAGCATCACCATGGCTCAGGAAGGTTTCAACGTTGGACATTTATTCCCACTATTTACTGTTGTGTGGTCCACTTAAGTTTTGGATATACTTGGATTTTGGGCTCCTGCCTTAAAATAATTAGGAAAAAATGGATGGATGGCGTGGATATTCCCGGACCAGATTTATGCAGGCGTGGGAACACACTAAAAAATGAAATTCCACACTGCGGGCTCGCCTGATGAGAGGCTCCAAACAGTCACACGCGTGCGTCGTTTTCGCATGCGAAGCGAAGCAGCTTCGCATTACTCTAACAATCCACACATAACGCCGTTACACCATCGTCAGACCCACGAACAACGAACTAACTGAAACATGTCCCGTCTCCTTTCCTTCACTAACGCCGTTAGTTCCAGTTTCCCGTTATTCCAAAACCGCGTATAAGGATGGCCCGTCTGGGACCGTTGGTCCCTTCCCATTCTCTCTTCTCATTATAAAATCCCAAAAAAAGGACAAAAAAGAAAAGAGAAGAAAAATATAGAAGCTCAGTTGCAGAGCTCTAATGGCGGTTTCTGTTATTTAAATCTAAAGCCGTTTCAATCTACCTGGATCAAAATAAAATCGTGAAATCTTCTAGAGAAGCTGGTGATCGTCGTATTTCAGTCTATTTTTTTGGTGACGTGGGTCGTTTGCTTTAATGACAGCGTAGTAGTTGGTTAGCTGGAAAGAGCTGTTTGAGTTGCAGAGGGGAAAAAAAAGCTTCAGCGGCTAGTTTTCATGGCAGCATTTGGTTGGGATTCTTCTCTGGTTGGTCGAGTTCGCTGAGAGAGGTACCGATTGCTGAAAAAGATCTAATCTTTTTCGTTTTCTTTGACTTGCATCTTTGTTGGGTTTTCTCAGTTGTTGGGTTTCAGAAAATATTCGGCTGTTTCTGTTGGTTTGTATTGTATCAGAGGTGAGTGTTGGGAATTAATATATAAGGTCTGAGTTTTTTAGGATTTGGGATTTTGTTTTTGGGGGCTCTCTGGGGGTTCAGATGTAGGGTTTTGGAAGTTGAGCATTTGAGGATTTGGGTCTTGGGATTTTATTTTTTCTGTGCGCTGGGGTTTTCAGATATTGGGTTTTTGGAGCTGGGCATTCTGAGGATTTGGGGTCTTGAGAGTTTGGATTTTTGAAGTGGAGCAGTTTCGGTTCTGGGCTTTTCAAAATCAGAGTTTTCTTGTGATTTGGATTCTGTAAGCTCGGATTTGGGTTTTTTTTTTTTTTTTTTTTTTTTAAAAAAAAAAATTATTATTTTGGTTATAGAAATTGGGCAGATTAGGATTTGGGTTTTCGAGAATTTTGGTTTGTTGAGTGGAGAAAGGTGGAGATGAAGATGGTGAATTGGGTTCCTTTGCTTTCTTGTCTGCTTATCTTTGGTTTCCTGGCTAATGATTGTTCTGCTGCATTTACCCCCATCGACAATTACTTGATTGCTTGTGGATCTTCTCAAAATGTCTCTGTTGAAGGTCAGATTTTCGTTCCTGATTCACACCAACCTTCATTTCTGTTAAAAAGCCAGGGAGATACTGTTTTGGGTGTCTCTAATTCCTCTGTTGTCTCCCCAATCTATCAGTCCTTGCGTGTTTTCACCACACCATCTTCTTACAGATTCGATATCCGACAAACAGGCTGGCATTGGGTTCGCCTCTATTTCCATCCACTTCTAATTCTGTCCATGACCTCAATTCCGCTTCGATCACAGTAATTACGGATAAGTTCGTGCTCTTGAGTAACTTCACTTTCAAGAACCACAAGGATCCGTATCTGTTCAAGGAGTATATTGTCAACATGACATCAGATACTTTTATAGTCAATTTTGTTCCATCAAACAATTCGGTCGCCTTTGTGAATGGGATCGAAGTTGTTTCGGTCCCAGATGATTTGATTCCCGATCAGGCATTGGTCTTGCCACCTTCTGCTCCTTTCAATGGCCTCTCCGACCATGCGCTTGAGACCGTTTATCGGTTGAATGTGGGAGGACCTTTGCTCACTCCTAAGAATGACACGCTTGGGAGAACTTGGAAAAACGACTGGAGCTACCTCCATGTTAACGGCTCTGCCGTGAATGTGTCCGTAAGTCCAGGGACAATAAATTATCATGTTGGGGTGACCCCCGAAACGGCACCCAATTTGGTTTACGCAACAGCAGAAGCAATGGGAAATGCAAATGTTCCGAATTTGAACTTCAACATCACATGGGTCTTGCCTGTTGATCCGAGCTCCATTTACTTCATTCGTCTACACTTCTGTGATATCATCAGTAGTGCTATGAATGAGCTTGTTTTCAATGTCTATATCAATTCAAATACCGCGATCGCAAGTCTGGATCTCTCAACAAAAACTGGTGACGTGGAAGTACCCTACTACAAGGATTTCATTTCCAATTCCTCGTCTGATTCAGACACAATTTCCATTAGTGTGGGCCCAGATATGTTGGCTGACATTACGAATGCGAGTTTGAATGGGTTGGAGATCATGAAGATCATGTCTTCTGTTGACCATCTTCTTCCTAGTTTGCATTCGAAGAAGTGCAAAATGGTAATTATAATTGGAGCAGCTGTCGGAAGTTTGACCGTCTTTGGATTGATAACTTTATGTTACTGTTGCTTTGTGGCCCGTAGATCTAAGGCTAGTCACCACGGTCATCTCTGGTTGCCATTACCCCTACATGGAAATTCCCACACCATGACCAAAGTTTCCACTGTCTCTCAAAAGAGTGGAACGGCAAGCTGCATATCCTTGGCGTCTTCGAGCCACGGACGGGTCTTCACATTTCAAGAGATCATGGATTCGACAAACAAGTTCGATGAGAGCTTGCTTCTTGGAGTAGGCGGGTTTGGTAAAGTCTATAAGGGAACACTAGAAGATGGTACAGGGGTGGCTGTCAAGAGGGGGAACCCCAGATCGGAGCAAGGCCTTGCTGAATTCCACACTGAGATCGAGATGCTCTCCAAGCTCCGCCATCGCCATCTAGTCTCTTTGATTGGCTACTGCGATGAACGGTCTGAGATGATTCTGGTTTATGAGTACATGGCAAATGGACCACTGAGAAGCCATCTTTATGGGACAGATCTCCCACCCCTCTCTTGGAAACAAAGGCTTGAGATTTGCATTGGAGCTGCAAGGGGGCTGCATTATCTTCACACAGGAGCCACCCAGAGTATAATCCACCGAGATGTGAAGACCACCAACATTCTCTTGGATGAGAATTACGTAGCTAAGGTTGCAGATTTCGGGCTATCAAAGACAGGGCCGGCTTTGGATCAAACCCATGTCAGTACCGCAGTGAAAGGAAGTTTCGGCTACCTCGACCCTGAATATTTTCGAAGGCAGCAGCTGACCGAGAAATCGGATGTCTACTCATTTGGGGTGGTTCTAATGGAAGTCCTGTGCTCAAGGCCAGCTCTCAATCCCATCCTCCCAAGGGAGCAAGTCAATATAGCAGAATGGGCGATGAGCTGGCAGAAGAAGGGTATGTTGGATCACATCATGGATCAGTATTTGGTGGGGAAGGTGATTCCAGCATCCCTAAGGAAGTTTGGAGAAACTGCTGAGAAATGCTTGGCAGAGCAAGGCGTCGACAGGCCGACGATGGGTGATGTCTTGTGGAATCTTGAATACACTCTGCAGCTTGAGGAGACATCCGCACTCACCGACGTGGATGAGAACAGCACAAATCACATCGCCGATATCCCATTAACACCACTCGAACCTTTCAATAATAGCATGAGCATGATCGGTGGGGTGAACTCTAGTACCGATGATGATGCTGAGGATGCCGCCACGAGTGCAGTCTTCTCTCAGCTGGTAAATCCTCGAGGAAGGTGAAAGGAATGGATTGTTCTGGACTGAAAGACGGTGATGGGCCTGCACGAGACTGCGTTCACATCGAAAATTTGGCATCCTGGATTGACCAGGTCTTTTCGCTTTCTATTTCATATTGCATCCTGATTTCTTGACATATATGTTGAGGCCATATGTTTTGGTTTTGTAATATAATCAGTTGTGGAGAATCCATCGAAAATATTGCGTCCAAGTTACGCCCAGATGGATTTTTATCTGTTCTATCATTGCATACTAGATATGAATTGTATTAGATATGAAATTCATAGATTCCTCTACTTATAAGTTGATAGAAGGAAATCAAGAACTGCATATGATCTTTTGTTGTTACTGTATCTTGCCTGAATTTCAGTGGGATTGTTGGTTTCTAAATGCATATATGGTATCTGATAATATAAACTCTCATGCATGCCTGATCAAGGGGATCTCTCCAGATCCAGGAGTTCTTTGGACCATCCCAATCTGCATTGGGGCGATCGACAGTCTGGATTATTGGATCATGGGCTTCACATGCATTGAATTGAAAGCATCTGTACACTATGAGTTTGCTTAGGTAGGACCCTTTGATTCCTCTTCAAGTACTAGAGTCGTTATTGCTATTTTTAAGGAATTGTAAGTTACACCCTTTCTATATGCACATACATGCACCTCCCCTAGCCACATTGTAACAATGCACATGCATTCCATAAGCAATGGATAGAAGCTGACTTGGGTCAGTTGTAACAGATCAGGAAAGGTTGTTTGTCACCCGAGAACTGACATTGGCCTGTGGTGAAGTGCATCCAGGCCATCCAACTAATGGGTCCTGTCCATAGATGGCTGCCAGTTGAATCTCAAGCCAAATGGATGATCCTACTCCTGTTGAATTTATTTTCATCCTGAATGGCTATTCGAAGGCGACCAATATCCTGCAGTTATGTTATTCAACAGCTAGCAATTTGTGGAGTGGGCCAACTAGATGGATGGTCTGAATCCATTATCCCAACTATCATGCAGCAGGTATTGGGTGATCGAGGCAGCTATTGTGCCGGCCCCTTGATGACCCCAAGTGACTATTGTAGATAATAATCATATTTAACTCAGGAGAAATATAACCCAAAGCACAGGGCACCAATTTCCTTTTCTGGTCTTCCTTGAAATTCGACACAGGGAAACGGTTCATATCATGGACCATTTGTTGTTAGATGGCCCCACCGGGCGTCAACAGACCACTTAGCACAAATCACACAGATTGGTGGGTCTTTCCATGTTCAATGCTACCTACTGCAAATATTCTTCTCTACCATCCATTTGTACTTCACTGGTTGGATGATTTGGATCATCCTGTTGGTAGGATTTTCCTACCGTGGCCAATCCATGTTGGGATCCACAGTTCAGAATCCGGGCCAAGGCCCCAGCCTGTTGACAACCTCTTTAATCAATCTAACCAAAAACTCTCTTGATTGTTCTCTTTTCTTGGTAAGACCAAAGCATTATTTGGTATATCCCCGATATTACCCATATCTCCAGCTTGGCGATTCAGAAATTTCGTGTATCGGTGATATATTGCCAATGTATCGAATGTGTAAATTCTAGGTGTCACTTGTATTGCTAGCATATCGGTGATATTTTGATAATATCGTCAATGTATTAATATCGCTAAAAATCTGTTTATTAAATAAACAAATCCATTTCAATTTTTTTAAAAGGGTGCATGGTTGTGTGATGAAATAAATGATTTGTATGTGTACATGTATGCATGCATGGATGGATGGAGGATTAGATGGTTGAGTGGATAGATGGATGGGTGGATGTGTGATATATATTTTGTAGATGCGTAATTGTATATATAATGTAATTTGCATGTGTATATGTATTCATGCATGGATGGTTGTATGGTTAGATGATTGGATGGATGGTTGGATGTAATGGATGGATGTTTGGATGGATGGGATGGATGGTTGGTTGGATGTTCCAGACATCCATAAAGCACCATCCATGTCCGCCATGAGGGAAGTAGCTTGTGCCTTTCACTCGGTTGCATATCTATGATGTCTTTGATCTCTATGGGGTTGGATGTGATAGATGGTCGGATGGATGTTTGGATGAATGGAATAGATAGATGGTTGTATTGATGGATAGATGGGATATATGGATGGATATTTATGTTTGGATGGATGGATGGGATGGTTGAAAGGTTTGGTATTTTGATGGTTGGATGGATGGGATGGTTGAATAGTTGAATGTTTGGATGGTTGAATGGATGGGATGGAAGAATGGTTGGATTGACGGATAGATGGGATGGATGGATGATTGGATTGGTGGATAGATGGAATGGATGGATGGGACAGAGGGATGGTTGGATTGATGAATGGCTAGATAGGTATGTTTTTTTTAGTTCATTTACTTTTACTTGTTTTATTTATTGTTACCTGTATATGTATTATATAAACTCATTTTTTATTTCTTTGGCCCGATTTCTTACAACAACACATGATTTTGATGGATGGTTGGATGGATGGATGTAATGGATGGATATTTGATGTTTGGATGGATGGTTGGATGGATGGGATGGTTGGATGGATGAATGGTTGGATTGATGGATAGATGGGATGGATGGATGGATGGATGAATGTTTAGATGATTTGATGGATAGATGAGTTTGATGAATGGTTGGATTGGTGGATAGATGGAATGGATGGTTGGATTGATGAATGGCTAGATAGGTATGTTTTTTAGTTCATTCAAGTTTACCCGTTTTATTTATTGTTTGGTACCTGCGTATGTGTTATATAAACTCAATTTTATTACTATTGGCCTGATTTCTTATGGCAACACATGATTTTAGGCCACATTGAATGAAAACTTATTGTGTATGCATTCTTTCTGCAATTTTTTTATATTCCTAACATGCAAATGCGTGTATTTTAGCACCTCGTGGATAATTCCACCTTTTTCTCCATGTTCCCCAAATGTATCCTCACATTTTCAAATTTTGGCGATATCGATACTTAAATTGGTGATATTGATACTTCTTTTTGTATTCCCAGCTAGTGAAACTTGTAATAATTCCAATACTTTGTACGGTGGACTAATGCAACCATGACTAAAATAAGTGACCATTTACAAGTTTCATCATGACCCTAAAGTAAAAACTAAGTTCTTTATGGCAAGCAGATCTCTATCACAACCTTGAAGTTTTGCCATGACTAGGCTAATTTTTCACTTTCTTGTACACTAAGACACTTGTACATAAGTTATATTCTAGGAGGTAGTAGAGTTGTAGAGATTCCTAAAAAGTTCTAGAAATCTTTAGGAGTGTCTTAAGCTAAGATTTATGTGGAATTCTCTATAACCTTTTTAGAGACTTCATGACCATTTCAAATGCTCTACTTGGCACAATCTTGGCTTAGATTAGTACTTTTAGGTTTCTCTCAGGCCTGCATAAGACAGGAAACCACCCTCATTTGTAACACACGAATTATAAGCCTTGTTCTCTCTACTATATTATAATTTACGAGTTCCTCTTTACTGTCTCTTGCGCTCATCTCTTGCATTCTCATTTTCTAATGATGCAAGTGGTAGGAGGGCTGACTCAAGTAGTCGTTGGAGCATTTCGCTCGCGCCACTTGGGCGTTGGAGCTAAGGTGTTAGCAAGAAGCAATTACACAATCCTAGTTTTATGATCAATGGCCTTTTGCCCATTGAATGTAGTTCTTTGGTAAGACTTTTTTTTTTCAACCGCCAAGAATCATCCAAGGGTATGGCCTACCAAATGGATGGTATCATCTCATACCTGAGATCCCCCGCTTAATATTATGAAAAGAAATGTCAGACACATGATCCCCTCTCCAGTTTGGCCTAATAACCCATAGATGCAAGTTATCAGGAAAGCTGTATATATAGAAGAAGAAAAACTCCAAATGAAAACCAAACCATGTAATTCATTTATTCCTAACAAACAGATACTGCTAAGGATCCTGCCATTGCAGTTTTATTCTACTTAGGCGCCTAACTTGGATCGTTAAGATAGCTATACAGAGCTAATTTAATGCACAAACTTGAAGAGTCTAGCAATTGCAAGATTGCCAAATGAGAAAGTACAATAAGCCAGAGATGCAGAAACTATGCACTGCATAGTGCTTCAACTGCTAGACTTTTCAGTACTCCAACGCAAGGGTCCCCGAAGTTGAGTGTCGAGACAGCCATTGTACAACTCTCATAGCCAATGCATGCCTGCAGATCCATCCAAAGCATGTAGGTAAATGAACAATTAAGAAAAGAAACACAACAATAGTCTACATTCAACTGAGAAGGCCAAAGATTGGATGGATGACTAAGATCTTCCCATCTGGGAACCTTTTTAGCACATCGGATCAATGATCTGGATGTCTGAATTTTGATTGGTTTGTTTATGCTTATGATCTTAATTAGATCATTGCTATTGAGTCAATATCATCTGAACCCAATTGCAGACTCGACCAACCCATGTAAGTATCAGAACCAAGATTTCTTCTCAACAAGTCCTTTCAGGCCAGCAGCTTAGGCTGTGTTTGGATGCACTATTTAATTGAAGTGCAATAATTTTTAAACAAGGTGGAAATGTCCCCGCTACAGATACCTTCCTCAATATTCACATTGGAGGACTAAACTCCAAATGGCAATTGGGTTGGACCCAAAAGGAATGTAACTGCAATTTGAACTTAGTTAGGTACTGCAATTTGCTATTTCCATAGTGTCACACTAAATATCAGAATTCAATTCAATGGTGCATCCAAACGCAGCCAATTTTGTCATTGCAAATCAAAAGAGTGTTCAGCTATTCAAAAGTAAAGATGAGAGGGGGAAGGTATTCTGTACCTTTTGAAGAACTGCAAGAACGTTTTCAGCACTGCAACTTCCATGGCTAAACTCTCCACATTGTCCTTTAGGAGTTCCGAAGCTTGCGAAGTTAATTGAAGTGATTTTCCATCCTCGCTCGCAGTTGAGTCTGACTTCTGGGCTTGTGTGCTTGAATTCAGAGTTTGGCTTCCAAGAATCGACTGGGAGAGGATCTGATTCTGATATAAGTGCACATATCTCTTGGCCTGTTCTAGTTGATACAGTTATCTTAGAAGGATCACCACCTAGTTCTTCATGGAGTACCAATAGATTTTCTCCTGGATGAACCCAAGACCGTGGAATATGGTACCTGAAACAAGATTTCATTAGTTAAATTGTTGAAATAAAATATTTTGATATTCCCAAAGATACTGATTTGTCATATGATCGAAACTAAAGAAAAAGAAACTAAAGGGAAACTTCTGCAAGAGTCATCATAAACAGCTTTTAAATAATAACATTGCGGGCATCTGCATCTGAAAATATGCAAACTGCAAAGTGTGTTAGGCGTGTATTAGCATGACGGTTCCCAAAGTAGATGGGGCACATGGCTAGGATTTCACTGTTCGAGTGGTCCACAGGTTGGCGTGTTGAACTTTTCCATGTAGAATGTGGACCTGCACTATTTCTAATTGTTTGGTGTTAATCAGAAATGCAAATTGTCTGGCTGAAGCATTTCTTTCCACGTGGTTTACTGTGTTGAGATGAAACATGGATAGCCCAGATGACAATCCATATGGTCATGTGGCTAGATGTTAGCGGCAACCATTGCAGTTGTGCACATCATATAATGACTCTCTCGTATGCATTTGTTCCCTAACATGGAAAATTGTCGGGTAACTGATGAAGATTGTGTTTAAATCATTTCAAAATCCAAAAAAGTAATAAAAAAAGGGATGCCATCAAAGTTTAGTCTTGTTAGTAATTGTAGAGAGAGAGAGAGAGAGAGAAAGAGAGAGAGAGAAAGCAACATCATCACTTTAATATGTAACATAGCTAAAGTTCATGACTTGTGTAATATTACAGAAATCAAAACCGAAAAACAACTATATTAGTGTAATCTTACAGTATTTGAGCAGGTTGACCACAGTTCTTTAGGCACTTTGATGCATCATACGATCCTCTGTAGTCACAAGGTTCGGAGCAGCCTGTTGTTGGTGCGAGATAAGCAGGCCAGTATCTCCCTATACCCTCTCCATTAATCCATGCTTGACCCTTACCCATGCTTGCAAGATTTAAAGACAATGGACCGTTCCCTTCAGGCGCTATGAATGTCGTCTAGAATATGAGAACAAAAACATTGAGCAAAACATTCATCAGTTAGGCAGAAAATCCTGACTTATTATAGAAGCTTGATAGAGAGCTAGTTTTTTTTTTTTTTTTTTTTGTCCAGTCCAGCAACAGTATAGGTGGAACACACCTCTTGGTAACCTGAGCCATTGATTTGGTGGGTCCCATCATGGAACGGGCCAGGCCCTGATATCTCCCTTATCACATGATCCTCTAGCTATCCAAGGAAAATGGACAATTACAACCAATGATCCACATTTAATGGGGGAGTAATCAGGCATGTAGGATCATCTAGTGGGGGAGACCCGGGGATCTCTCCCATTTACTGCCTGCTCACAATCTGAACATTTTGTGGGGCCAAAGAAAAACATCAATCAAGCATTGTATATTTCCTCAAAATATCCTACTCATTGAACATTTCAACATATGATTCCTCCCACAAACAAGAAAGCCTGATTATGGTCTCAATTTTTATGGACAATGTGCTAGATTTTGCCTCAAAAAGATTGATGGGATAATTTCATATATTGCCTGTAATTCATCTGCTCTCCTTAAAAACTTCGGCTACACAAAAAGATCCTTATGACCATCAGCGAATTCAGGGAACAAAATAACTAATTCATCACTATTGAACTTGGACTGGAACATGTGTATAGGTTATGGAACACAGCAGCCTCAAGATGATCAATATGCAAACATGTACATTCAACTGTATAAGAACATAAAACAAAATATAAAAGAAAAAAGGAAAAGAAAATAAATATATTTGGACAAAACCCTAGAGCCACATCCAATTGATGCACTTGTCTATGTTGACTGTTGATAATGCATGTTGAGGTTGCTGAAAGATCAAAAGGTGTTGTGTTCTGGTAACATAGCATGTCTGTAATATACAAATAGGTGCCTGATGAACTTACAGTGAACAGAAATTCATTTCCAAAATACCAAAATATGAATTCTCTAGAGCTTTAGGCCCATACCTTGTACCATATCAGAGTCTGATTAACTGGAGGATAATTGCCCGTAGTCCATAGCGAGCTATTTGCCAGACTTGTTTGATCAAGTCCAAGATATTCACCTTCCATTCCTACCTGAAAATGAGGTAACTCATGTCAGCGTCTGTTTCACCTTCTTTAGCAGCCTCCAAGGACCTGTTGGTTTCCCCTTAAATGTGAGTTCATTTCATTTTATTTAATCATATTTATGTGTTAGAGATCAATTTATGTGGTAGGGATTAAGAATATATAATAAAAAAATTGCATAAATTATGATTGTTATAAATAATTGACACTAACCTAAAAAATGAGAATAACTCATTTTTAAGTGGCAAGCTAACAGGTTTTTAAGTCTTCAAAATTAAATTCATCAGTTGCAATATGTAGTAAAGTACAAGCATCTGCATATGCATACTATACTATGAAGCACCATTTTAAATAGCTTACATTATGTAGCATGTAGCTTACGCTATGTATCGAAGCCTGGCCTTAATGCCATGTAGCCTATGATACGCACTAATTTGCATACTCACACGCTACATAACCTACACTACACACTACTTAGCTTACACTAATAGTTATTTTCACTAAAACATTTAATGTTTCAATGATTTCTTACAAAATTTTTTCAATAAAAATTAGTTAATCTTTTCAATGATTTTAGTAAAATAATACAAGTAACAATGTTAAATCAGTGCCATTGCCCCTTTTCTTATCTCTATACTTAATCTTTGCGCTATCTTTCATAATTATTTTTTAGATTGTGTTTGGTTGAATATCATGAAATTTCATGATATTTTGCACCAAAGAAATTTCACAATATTTGATGCAACCAAGTGTGACCTTAATTAAAGATCTACAATCCGCACACTATGTAGCTTATGCCTCACGCTTCAGAGGAGTGAACTCTATGCTACACGCTATTCGCTATTTAAAACATTGCTATGAAGTTATATGCATTTATAGTTTTTGAATTGCAGTTAGCTCTACATGTGTGTTTGTGTGTGCACGTGTGTGTGTGTGTGAAAGCGCAACTACACAAATTTGAACCTCGGATGAACATCAGGTTATATTTATCGTTTGAATAAAATAATGGTAATCATATATTAGTGTGATATATCCCATCGGAGTAATTCTGTAAACTGTTTCAATTAATCGAGAATTGAATCTAGTCAGAGAAATATTAAACTTAAATAAGTGCAAGATCATATAATAGAGTAAGGATGGACTAAAACCTGATAGGACCATGCTTTGAAAGATAGATCTTCCTTGGCATTCATCCAATCAACAAGGGCGACTGAAAAAATTCCTGCACCAGCTATATCGAACCATGGCCCGTAGTTCTTGCAATAGAAATAACAAACATAAGTTACTGAAGTTATTATAACTTCTACATTAGATTAAACTAGAATAAGTTAGGAAATACATCACTAAAATTAATAAGTAATGCATATATGAATGTCTATTGAAATTATGATGAATGCATACAAAAGAGCTGACACTATATATTATTATTTAAAACTGAATATGGTGTCTAGGTGATACTTCCCATTGGGAACTGCCAAACCAATTAATAAGTAGCAACCCAACATAAATGCTAAGTATATGGTCAAGATATTACTAGGAAGTAGTCGTTTTTTTTTTCTTCTTGAAAGGCAGAAGTATGGAAATTATGTGTACCTGTATTCCAATTATCATACTCAACATGTCCAGTGTATTTTTTCCTTGATTCAACATAATTTTTTGGGTAACTGTAAAGCTCGCATCTTCGTGATTACCATATCCAAATCCTGCAAAGAGTTTCAACAGTGGAACAAATTTAAATATGTTAACTGACAAAGGATATAATGATCAATAGTGTTCTTCATAGATTTGAAACTCATTTACTGATTAAACCGGTTGAATCTTATGACTTCCTGACTTGGGTTGGGAGAAAAGAAAAAAGACCAAAAGATGAGGGTTCCTCTCTGAGATATAGAACAGCATGCATTACATGGCCACAAAGGTATAAGAATTCAGAAATTAGAAGATAAAAGAAAAGAAAATTATACCAAATCCATATTGGTATGCCACACAGACAGACCCATTCACCCCAAAAGTGGAGAGAGAGAGAGAGAGAGAGAGAGAGAGAGAGAGAGTCCACAGCTAGTTCTGGCATTATTGACTTCATAATTACCTACAAATCTTTTATTTACAAAGACCATTGCTGCATGGCCCAAACTGGCGACATTTAGATATACTTCCTTCTCGTTCTCATTCACATCAATGCTGTCAAAATAAAGAAGCAAAACCAATATGAGGTCAGTGTAATATCCATCCATGAAAATTACTTCACCAAAGAAACGAATATTATGCAAATTCTGATTATCTTGGAAGGCTTCATGTATCTTGATATATTTCATTCTTCAACAAATATATTAAGAGTTATATTTTGATCATCTTATGGTAGAGTATGATAATCCATGTGCCTGGAAACAGCCATTTATTCTACATGTGGCATACATTACCTCAATCCAAACCATCCAAATCATAGGCCACATTGTGGATTGGACCTCCAAAAATTATACAAGTGGTTAATCCTAACTCTTCAATTGGTAGCTCTCAAATGAGCAATTAAGATGAAAATAGTAAATGTCCAAATAAAAATGATTTTGGGTCTATTTCTCATCTTAAGTGGGGCACATAACTTGGATTGTTCAGATTGATGTACATTTTGGCCACATCTACAGTGACTTCATGCATATGTCTGAAAGACATATAAGCATAACATGGAACTCCAGACCAGATAGAGAAGGCACATATTACTTTAGAAATCTGCCTTAAAAAATCACACGTATGGCCCATCTGATTAATGGACCAATCTGGTTTTGGGACAAAAGCATTGACCCCACCTAACGAATCTCCTCAACATTACATTGACCATCAGAAGGGAGCAATTCAATTGAAATATTTGGAATCAGTCTTCTACCTTGCCGTATACCACAGATAATCACTAACATCCCTTGTCGTATTTATCTGTTCCAGCAGACCGGAGGAAGTAAACGAGTTGTTGCTCCAAATACCCACTTGTTCTTTATACCAACCCCATTTTGATGTTGCCAGTATAGTCTCCTTCACAGAACTTGTTTGGCGATGTGAAAAATCGCCGAGACTTCTTTGTGAAACAACCTGTAAGTAAATGTACAAGACAGTCTTAGATTCTTTGGTAATTAGATAATTGCAAATTAAGCTTCTAGACAGTTTCAAATTTTGGAATGAAATCCAATGCATTATTAAAATCATAAAACAAACATATCATTTGAGTGATACCTTTGCAGTGTTAAAAACGACATTCTTGCAGTCTGGAAGAATGCTTACGGACCAAGCAGGAAGGCTGTAAAATTTTCCATTAAATGACACATTTGCATCTACATTTTGGTCGATATTAGCAAGAAACGCTGCACAACCATCAGGTTTTTTATAGTAGACATGCGCCTAGCATGCCGAAGTAAGAAACATGTCAGATTGTTGAAGAAAATAAGAAGAAGAAGACAATAACAAATAGAAGATGTTCCTATCCATATAAACCAATATAATATTCTTGTTCTTGTGCCTTAGTAGTATTGATATCTTATGCATTTGGTTCTAAGAAATTCTTGTTCTTGTGCCTTAGTAGCATTGAAATTTGTATAATAAAATATTCTATACATGATGTATCTGTATGGATGTGTCAGCATGTTGGGTTTCAGGCTCCCTGTATAAAATCTTATTTGACGTCCCATGTCCATGCCTGAAAATCAGGTGGACCACGCGCATGGAAAAATGGCTGGTTAGAAAAATTGACCAGATGTCCACATTCAATGTACATTTCTGGTCCACTTAATCATTAGACCAACCTGATTTTTAGGCACACAAGTGACATGACCCACCTGATGAATAATCGGGGTCTCGCACTCACCTGCCACATTGATGTATGTGGGTGAGTAGCATTTTGAATCCAACTCCTATGAGTGGCCATATCAAAATGAAATTTTGGGGAACCTTTTATATGATGATGATGGTGTTTCTATAAATGTTTGGCCTGCTTGTACCTCTAAATTTGGTCCGAGCGGCATATAAGTTGGATCTGAATTGACCAAATATGTTTCACATTGTTTTATTGCCATGTGTAGGTCGCGTAAGTGGCCCCATTTTGGTTGCCTAATGAAACCTGCATACAATATTGATTGTAAGGGAAAATTATTTTGGAGAAAATTTGCAATTCTTCATGATAGAGTCAGTAATCAAAGAACCATTGCCTTCTATGGTTCATGAAATGCAAAGTTTGTAAAAATGACATTGGGAAATTGTCAGCCTATCTTATAATGGATATTCAGACCGTACCATATTCATCAATTGGAGCATCATAATCATAGCTTGTCGCAATCAGAGGACCTCCAGCTGTCCTTCCAAAATTAGTCCCACCAAAATACTGCAACAGGATGTTACTTTAGGGTATTGTTTGGATGTATCCCAAATCACAATAAACACGAGGAATTGATGATTATCCATTACTGTGAATTTGGGTTGGCCAAGTGAATTCTCAAGAATAGAAGGGTCATAATTTTGTCAGGGTTTACCATGTAATAGTTTTGAAGAGTACCACCCACTTCGAAAAACCTTGCAACAGAAAAGGCGAGGTCCTCCACAGGCCTGAAAGGAATTGCATTTCCAAATGCTAGGAACCTGTAATTTCCAAACAGGTTAGAAAACTATAACCAGCTTCTTCAAAGTACTACTTACTATATATTATTGGCAATTTTTTCTTTGAAATGTCTGTAAGTAGACTACTTGACTTTGTATATTGTTAGTTACCATCCGCTATAACTCTCTGTCCACATCTTGGGCTTGGAAGGAGAGTTTGGGGTGAACTGATCACAGTAGAACCCATTGCATGTGTTTATCTGCATTGTGCATAGATTCCTTAGATTATTATATAATGCAACGCAACCCCATCACTCCAATTTTCATGTATAACATTCTAAAACTCATAGTGAAAAGCGCTGCTTCATAAACCCAATACAAACTTACAATTGGATCAGGTGCATCTTCTTGTTGGCACATTACCCACGGAACAGAAGTATTAAGGCCAATAGCAGCTTCTGCAGCCCATTGCACATATAATTCTCCACCTACCCCATATGCCCATTCGACGTTTCCATATTCATTTTCGACCTGCAAAAGACTCAAATGAGATTTCTAAGTGAAAAAGAAAAGTAGTGTATCAATAACCTGTGTTAGAAGGGAATCACCTGTGCAAGAATGATGGGTCCACCTTGGGATGCGAACAGCTTTTCCTCCTGCATAATGCTTACTATCTTCTCAAGGAATCTCTTCATCTCATTCTGAAAGTCCAAAGGTTACATGTAATATGAATGAAAATAAAGCTGTGTTTGGATGCACTCTTGAATTGAATTGCAATTATTAGTTCAATGAAGTGGAAATAGACAAACTGCACTTACTTAGTACTCATGTTGATGTAGTTGGCTCCAAATTGTGATTATGTTTCTTTTATTTTGAACATGAAAGGACATAAATGCAATCTAGTTCCTCAATATGAATACTGAGGTAATTACAAGTAGGTCATTTTATCTCTATTGAACTAAATATGCAATTCATTTCAATAAATCATCCAACCCGGACTTAAAAATTAAAACTATGTAAGTTGAGCTAAGAAAAAAAAGGCAAGGAACCTTAAAAGGTGTATTCGTCGTCCGAAACTGAATTCCAGGAATGAAATGCAACCAGAGAGGGAAACCTCTGCAATAAGTGATCATGATAGCTTAACCATCTATATATCATGGAAGCAATGTTTTTGTTCAAAAATTACAATGTAGAAGTAAACACCCACAATGATATACAAATGGGGATACCTTTTAAGCATCTGGACCAATATACATGGTCATTTTCTTTATGGTCAAAATCAAAAGTTAGAACAAGATGTAAATTGATCACAAACATCAAAGACAAACTAAACAGTACATGAATTTATATTTGTTCGGGTTGCCAACCTCACAATCAAGGTTTTAAGACTCGAATGTGTCTGTCGGACCCAATTCGGTCCAATGCCAATAGTCATAATTGAAAATAGGGGGTGACTTGGCCCACCCAAGTCACAACTTGACTCACGACCAAAAAACGAGTTGGTCTGAGTCATACGAGTCTTGATATCATGCTAGCAATTGCAGCAAGGGCTTACTAATGTCACTCACCAGAGTCGGATCTCAAATCCTACTCTTACCAATGTGCTTGTGCATGCGTGAGATCCAGTCCATTCATCAGGTTGGTCCACTGAGAAGGTGCCAACGACCCGAAATTAGTCCGGTCTTATTATCAGGCGGCCAACGTGTACATTGGATTTGGACCATTAGTCAATTCATTTTAACAGTCCTTTTTTACATGACTGTGGCCTCCCTAATGATCAAACCGGCCTGATTTTTCCGGCAATGACACGTAAAAGGCGGGTTCCCCTAATCAAGGAACTGTATCTTACAAGGGAGAGTAGGATTTGGGACTGGAATGTCACCAGTAGCCTTTGCATTTCTCTTACAAAAAATGAAAGATCTGTCTCCACACTTTATTTGCAAAGGAGAAACAGAGAAGCTTAATATGTTGCATTGCCCAAAGGAGGAAATAGAGACAAACCCATAGTTCCATTCAGCACATGCATATGGGCCAATCCTTAAATGCACGAAAAGGCCTGCCTCCTGCACCGTCTTCACGAACTTCACCAGATCGAACCTCCCTTCGAAGTAGTACTGCAAGCATTTTCTTTTAAATTCATGATACTAGAACATTGCTTAGGGTCCATTTGGTAGTACCAAATATCATGAAATTTCATGATATTTTTCACCAAAGTAGGCTGACTAATCATGAAATATTTGTGGCAACCCTACCTGTCCTTTTACAGGTTCATGGTAGTTCCAAAAAACATAAGTCTCAATCACGTCCAGTCCACCTTCTTTGGATTTCCTAATAAGCTCTGGCCAGACCTGCAGACACCACTTCGTAATCGATACACAAGCTACATTGTCGAATAGCATAAAGGTTAGAGGAAATATATAATGATTGACCAAATTAAAAACATTTTACACCAATCATACAGGCAGCCCTGCGCGTCTGTGATCCAAGCTGTTCATTTGCTGGGATCGATAGTGAATGGATAAAGACATAGAGGCGAGCCCATAAGAAGATTTATAGTGGGTCTTTTATTTTATTTTTTTAATCAGCTGAATATGGACTATTGTTGGCCAGACAGTTGATTCACATTCCACCATTAGAAGATTTATATCATCTTATGGAGGAGATTTCCAGGACATGGGCCCATCTGTACAGTTGCTGAGCCAAATGAAAGAACCCGATTTGTTTGGTTAAGCATCATATGTCCTCATGATAGACATTGTTGAAACAGAATGAAATAGAGATTACATCTTCTGTGCTTCGAGGGTAATGGATGGAGCCTGAAAGCAGAACTCGCCTCTGCCCATTGATAACCAGAGCTTTGTGATCATATGTCACTGTGCCTGCATATCCTCTCCCACAGAAGTACCCTTCAAATACTAAAATAGCAAGAAAAACCAGAACCACAGAATCCTTCCTTTCCATAATCCAACTCCCAAACTCAAAAAATAAAGAATGTAAAATCCCTTCGAACTTAAACCACTATTAATACCCAAATGCCTGAAATGAACCAAAACCGCAAAAACGTGTAAAAAAACATTCAACAGCAGAACTTTAAATAAAAAAGTCTTATCTGGGTGGTGGAAATGCTAATTCATCTTCAATACTGTCCAAACACTAAAACACAAACTTACAAAGATAATAAAAAGGAAAAAAAAAAAAAAAAAAAACAAAAACAAAAACAAATATATCCGCTTACAATTAAGCAAATTCCAACTATGAAAACTATTCCAAAAATGAAGCATCCTCCATGAAACAATGGAATCAGATCCGAAAATGAGAAGAGGAAAAATCCAGAAGTAAAAAATCAAGAAAACAATAAAAGAACCATCAATCAGCCAAATTTAGAGATTGAAACTAATCCAGGAGAGCACAGAAAGGTATTACATGCCTTCTAAAGAAGGCCGAGCAATCGGCGAACATTCCAAGTATAAACCAAAAAAGAGAATCCATTTCTCCAAGTGAACTGTGCTTCTTTTTTTTGTTTTATTCGATTGGTAGATTGCATGAAAATACAGGGACTTGCGGGAGATCATCCGATATCGATGTTTTCAAGGCTTGTTTTTGTTATAGATATTCTTCTGGCGTGAAGACAAGAAGATGGGTGTTTGGAGGGTGCAGACAGAAGGGAAGAGACAGAGGAATGGAGGAATTGAGAAGCGTTTGAGGTTGGAGAGGTGATAGTGATGGAGACGGGTTTTAGAGAAATTTCTTCGCGCCTTTTTTTAAAATCTTAAATAAAAGAAGAGAAAAACTTTGATACTCTGGCGGAGTGTGATGGATGATAAGCAGGCACTTAGAAAATTGCATACATGGCATATAAGTAGTAAATTAAACAGTCCAAACTATGGAAACCATTATAGATTTATGAAGAACCAAAAATTACACTTATTTGATTATCTGAGTATCGGATTGGCGGACATTTAATGGACGGTTGAAAATGGAAAATATCAAACACTCGTATTTACACAAATAAGTGTCCACGAATCAGAGGTCAGGATTGTTCAACCAATCTAATCATGGGAATGTGAGTTTGTGACATTTTGATCAACAATCTAGTCAGCTTTATTTGAGTTAATATATGCCACGTGTCCAATCTCTGAGTGCCTGCGTATCAAGTATCATACGCAGCCAGAGTATCACATAACTCCTCGTAAAAGAAGATGATGAGCCTTCCGACAAAGCCCACCTAGGTGGCGGCCCCGGACAAAACCGCGTTAAGACAAATAAAATAAAAAATAAAAAATCCATAAAAATAAATAAATAATATTTATTTCCTTTTAAATAATAATTCAGCCCTTTCAGATTTTCCTACCGAAGTTGTGGGGCCATTGCAATGTGAGAAAGCCACTCTATTCATTAGTTTCTCCAACTCAAGTTAGGACTGAGAGCCCAAAAAGCAGCAGATCCGGACAATAAACAGTGGAGATGGAACCCTGCTATCCCACCGTCAGGGGCGGCTCAAAGGGGTAGGCAGGTTAGGCAATCGCCTAAGCCCCTAATTGAAATCGGATTGCCTACTTAGTTACTCAGTACGTTCTTACGGTACTCAGTAAACTCAGTTGGGCCCACCGTGAATGTACTTGTCTTATCCACTCCATCCATCCATTTTTTTCATATTATTTTAGTGGTTGAGCCCAAATTTGAGGTATATCTAAAGCTCAAGTGGACCATACCGCAGGAAACCGTGGAAAAACCTTTCTATAGACCACAGTGATATTTATTTGTCATCCAACCCTTTCATAATATCACAAAGACATGGATGAAGTGAATATATATATATATATATATATATATATATATATATATATATATATATATATAAGATTGATCTAAAACTTCTGTGGCCCCCACAAAATTTTCAGTGGTAGATGTTCAATACACACTTTTTCCGATGGTGTGGTCCATTTGACCTTTGGATATGCTTCATTTTTGGGCTAATGACCTACACTTATCTGCTAAAATGTATGGATGGAGTGGATAAAATGCATGAATGACTGTGGGACCAACTGAGTTACTAAGTAGGCGCAATCCATTTCCCCCTTAATTATGAACGCCCTATATTATAGCAAAATTAAAAAATTTAAATATGAACGTCATATATTATAGTAAAATTAAAATTAAGAAGAAAAAAAAAAAAAGCCTAAAATTTTTTAAATAATACTTATTGAAAGGCCTACAAAATAGGAACATCTAAAAATTTGTTTACAAATTTGAAATTGAAAAAAAAAAAAAAAAAAAAAAAAAATCCTAAAAACTAGCACTATGAATAATAACAGTCTAACTCTATTGTCTCTTTTCAAAATAATAGCATCATTCTCAATAAATTCTTTTCCTAAAACCTAGGACTACAACTACCTACTTTATTGCTAATTAAGTTCTTAAAAAATTAAATTCTAAGCCTCATTTTTATGACTTTCCTAAGGCCCCCAAAAATGTTGAGCCGCCCCTGCCCACCGTTGAAACTTTTACAGAACTCACGGGGCGTTCGTGTGCTATTTAAACCGTTGGTAAGATCATTCCCACTAGAATGAACTCAAAACACAAATATTAGCCTGACCGAAAACTTATGTGGCCCCCACAAAGGTTTCAATTTCCATTGTGGCATGCTCCACTTGAGCTTCTTATCCACTTCTTTTAATGGACACAGGTAATTTGCATCCATCCAAATCTTTAAAGAGCGGGCAAAACTAATGGACGGAGTGGATTTCACACAATAGTCCCACATGGCTTTTGCATGCAGGAATTTACCGTAAACAGGGACATGGGTAATTTACAACCATGGGAATTAATTCCTTCCCTGCATGTAGGTTTTATAATTGGTGATTCTTTTTATATATGCAGGTCAGAACATAATATTGAAACCATTTATAACATTAGTTTTGTCATAGCTGTATTAAAACACCTAAATTGGACATTGCACTGTGCTGTGTGTATATCTATGGGTATGTTTTTAGTATAGACCCGATGGAGTACCCATCATTTTTTACTCGACCGAATGAAACCTACTAAACCAAATTAGACCTCTACCTGTAGGGACGAACCTAAAAAGACAAAAATACCCCCACTTTTTTCAGCTGTTTTACCCTAAAGACCAAGGGTATTTTCGTCGATAACCCTATTTCCGTACCCTAAAAATCTCCTTTAATAGCATAAGCTTCCGGGCGTTGAAAAAAATATACGAAAGAGTCCATGGTGCTAATTTTTTCTAAATCTATAGGAAATTATATGGTACAAGTAAAACAATTAGCACAATAAAATACTTTGATAGACATGATCACCAATAGGGACGATGTAAAAATATTTATCTTAATACCTATAAGTTCATGCCATATGGTCTGCATGAGTTTTTGGCTATATACAAGTTTCTAATTTTGCATTATCAGAATGATTTACACGTGATTAACGGGTTTCATGAAAGATGCACACAACGGTGGACCCACATACAAACCTCTAATTGGCATCACATCCTCGTTGTGCCCCTTGCTGTGGCCCACGTGAGTTGTGGATGTGGCTGATTAATATTCCCATGGCCTAAAATTGAGGTAAAACCTGATGGATGGAGTGAATTTTACATATATTGGGTACCCGATAACGTGTTCGGTTGTACACATAAAACAGGGTAAAACAGGTGTTGCAAGAGGATTCTGGTTAATATGGGTCCACCATGTTGTACATGTGAAATCCACTCCATGGGCCCCTGTTTTATATTTAAAATTCATTCCATCCATCAAATGAGAGTTGTTATTAAGTGTCAGCTCAATAATAAACTTACATGGGCTGATGGGCCATACCATTGGGAATAGGAACAATGAAAAATTGCCCCTAAAACTTCCATGTTCTTTTACGTAGCATGTATGATGTGTGGATCAAGTTTTTTTTTTTTTTTAATGTATATTTTCTTTCACCACAATGAATTAAATAACACCTTATTAACGGGTTTGATGAAAGATAAACTCTATGATTAACATCCTATCCTCATTTTTATTATCTGAGTTATGGATTTGGCTCTCTTATTTTATTTATTTATTTTGGCTAGATGAGAAAGAGCGGATGTTAGAGTTTTTTTTTATTATGTACTAATGTGAAAAGGCACTCTAAGGAGATGGGAGAGAAACCAGGTGAGGCAGAAGAAATGTGAATGAGAGCGGAAGTTGTAAAGGGAAAAATAAAAGAAATTTTTAAAATTTATCTTTGTCGGTTTTAACTTTTTGAAACTACTTCAATCGGAAACTTAGTAATAGGCGACCAAAGCTGGAGCCTACGTCAGACAACTTCAAACATAAAAATGAAAGAAAACCAAAAAGAAAAAGGGAAGCTTAGAGGAGAAACAGTAAAGAGCCATGGAAAAGGGTTGCCATGTAGGCAAGCTTTGTTCAAAACTCCTCACCCTCTTTTACATAAGACGTCACGGTTCAAAACTATCTTGACCCATCATCATCATCATTATTATTTATATTTTATACACTAGTATGGTTTACAAGGTAAAAGAGTGCTGTCAATGGGTTGGTTTCAGGTCGAGTCTTATAGCACACCCATATTTGGGCTATTCGGATTCAGGTCCTGTGCAGTCTGTGTCCCTTCAGGTATGGCCTAGTTCCTGAACAGTGGGATTCGAATCCAATTGAGTAAGTCTTGAGTTATATTCAAGAAAATAAGAGCATTTTATATGATTGGTCATATAATTATTTTATTTTTACCATTCAACTTGGGAACTACTTTGCCTATAGCCTACATATGAATTTTATTTTCCATTGAATAGATGTTATGTAAATGAGCTCTCTTACATGTGTGTGGCTTGAGGATATCTCTCTCTCTCTCTCAAATCATTAACATATATTAAATATATAAAATTGTAACATTAAAAACTGAATCAAACTTTAATTGGGTCCATCACATGGACCTGAGCTGAACCAAACCACACCCCATTTTTAAGTAGGTCTAAAAGGAGAGACAAAACTAACCAGATTTCTTAAGGGATCCGAACCCGGGTTCGTTGGGTACCCCATGGGTCGAAGTAACTATTGATAGGCCTAGGCAAGACAACCAATGATCAAATCCTGGATCACTCAAAACTATCATTAGCTTGATTTCTAGTGTTTAAAAAATAAAATGGCTATGAAATCGATGGAAATTATACGTATAGTACGACTTGATAACCAATGCCTCTCTCTCTCTCTCTCTCTCTCTCTCTCTCTCTCTCTCTCTCTCTCTCTCTCTCTCTCTCTCTCTCTCTCTCTCTCTCTCTCTCTCTCGGTAGGGCTGTACACGAACCGGGCTAGCCCGGCTAACTCGCTCGACTCGGCCCGACCCGGTACTAAGTTCGGGTCGGGATGGGCCATTTTCTTCTGCCCGAAACTGAGTTCAGGTCGAGTTCGGATAGGTCCCAGTTCGGCCCGACCGGGCTCGACTCGGTCAAGAGGTGTGTGTGTGTGTGTGTGTGTGTGTGTGTGTGTGTGTGTGTGTGTGTGTGTGTGTGTGTATAGGGAAAAGGTACTATGCGCTCGAGCTCACGATAAGCTTATCGTGAGGTCGAGTTGCGTGGGCCCCATCGTGATGCGTGTCGACCATCAACACCGTGCATTTGATGGGTACCCTTTAAATTATGGGATATCCCAAAAATCAGCCGTATACGGAACTCAAGTGGGCCATACCATCTAAAATTATGTGAAGACACTGTTAAAACATATAAAAGCACTTGGTGGGGCCCACCTGAGTTTTGCATGCGCCTGAAACTTGGTCTGAACCCTCATTCAAGTGGGACACATAATGGATAGGCTAGATTTGCAAACCACATCTCGGTGGGCCCTCAAAAATGGTTATGAATGTTTTAATGGTGTACGGCCCCTCTCCACTTCTGTATGTGGTGTGGCCCACACAAGTCACGGATTGACTTGATTTTTGGGACCGAGGCCCACGATGGAATGGTGCATCTAACTGATGGGGTAGATGTTCGAAACGCATCACGGTGGGGCCCACACAGCTCGACCTCATGGGACGGACCGTGATCTGGAGCGCATAGTACCTTTTCCCATATATATATATATATATATATATATATATATATATTTCAAAACCTTACCCGTCCCATTCCCCTTTACCCTTCTAGGATAGTTCACCACCCATCTTTGAAGTGACAATGACTCATCCACCTTACAGATGTACAACTTGAACAGCCTAGATTCATCCAAATACAAAAAGGAATTATAATGTCCTGACTAGTTAGATTTTTTGTGGAGTCTATAGTTCAACTATGTAAACCGTCGATCGAAGGCCTTGTAATGGGACGCGGATTACCTGCCAAAACTCTTTCCATGAACTTGTTGTAAGGTCCGAAACTGGCCCGAACTCGCTCAATTGTTAACCAAGCCGAGTTCGAACTGAACATGTTGACCCGGTGATCGGACCGGGCTGGGTTTGGCTAGTGACCGGGCCGGGCCGGGTTGAACCCAGTTCGACTTGGATCAACTCGTGTACACCCTTCTCACCGGCAACCAACCGTGGGTCTCGCTCGTGATACATGTGAGAAAGGGGAGAGGATTAGGTGTGCCACGGCCTCCCCCAACACAGTGCGGCCCTAACCATAGGGCCCACCTTTATGTATATACTGGATATCCACACCCTCTATCCGTTTTGGCAACTCATTTTACATCATGGATCCAAAAATGTAGAAGATCCAAATCTCACGTCAACGACACCACAGGAAACAGTGCTGATTGACTATTAAAAACTTCTTGTGAACCACAAGTTTTGGATCAATCTGATATTTATTTAATTCCCTTCATCCAGATCTATGGACCTTATCAACAGGTTGGATGGAAAATAAAAACTAGGGTGGGCCCTAAGAAATTTTTAATGGCGAGCATTCAATCCACAATGTTTCCTATGGTGTGGTCCAACTGAGACTTGGATCTGCTATAGTTTTAGTCACGTGCCCTAAAATAAGCTGGAAAATTGTATGAAGGGCGTGGATATACCATACATAGATCAAGGTGGGCCCAACAGTCATGGCCGCGAACTGTGATGTTTAGAAGCCGAGTTGTACCAACGGTTCAATGAGATCAAAGTTACATGGCCCCACAGTGATGTATTTATTATATCTACACCGTTCATCTATTTTTAGAGATCATTTTAGAGTATTATCCAAAAAATGAATCATATCCAAAGATTATCTGGACCACACCACGAATAGCAGCGGAGATAATGATTTTCACCGTTAAACAATTCGTAGGGCCCACCATAATGTTTATTTTCCATCCAATCTGTTCATAAGGTTAAAAAGACCTAAATTAAGAGGAAAAACAAATTTCATATTGATCCAAAACCTCCGTGACCCCAAAAAGGGTTTCAATGGTAGACGTTCAATCCCCCACTGCTTTTTGCAGTGTGGTCCACTTGATAGTTAGATCTATCTTATTTTTCATCTCGAGCCTTAATACGAGCTCGCCAAATGAATGGACGGTTTGGACATAACACATTCCTCATGATCAGACCCACAGAACTTGCTGACATCAATGCAGCAGCTATATAACTTCCATACAACACATACACGATCGAGGTGCGCCCAGGGTCAGGGACTCCACTGAGCTGTTACTCGAGTATTGTTTGATACCCTGGAAGAGTATGATTATCCTTACTCATGCACATAGATATGATATACGTAACTTATATGCAAACCGTTCAGGTATTGGGCCAGAGAAGGTGGAGTATAACCTGAAAATCCTTTGGCTCTTATTTTCTGATTGATGGCCACAAAATGAGAATTGTCCATGATCCACTTCAAAAATCCCATTAGTTGGAGGCCACCGTCCCTTCCATGTGATTTTTCTTCTACGCCCTTCAAAAGTGGGCCATCGAATGACAATCGCAGTACGAATGCTTATCGATATTCACCCTTTGTCAGCCTCTGGTGCCATTCCAATAACCATTAAAGTGAATGCCTTCAACATGCGTGGGAGATCAGAACCGCTCATCAGGCGCCCCACTGGGTAAGATTCCAACACGTGTGCAAAATAAATGAACAGTGAAGAGAGATTGATCAAAGCTCAACATTCAACGTACATGTCTAGCTAACCTGATGCTCAGATTGACCGGATAATTTTTTGCTATAGATCCGACATACCACCCACCTTTTATTCGACCCAAACGAAACCTAACTTATCAAAATAAACCTCTACCCGTAGAGATGAACCCATAAAGATTAAAATACTCCTACTTTTTTCCAACTGCTTTACCCTAAAAACCAAAGGAACTTTCGTCCAGAATCCTTTTTCCATACCCTAAAAATTTACTTTGATAAAAAAAATAAAAAATAATAAAAATAATAAATAAATAAAATAAAAAACAACCAAGGGAAGAGTCCACAGGGCTAATTTTTTCATTGCAACGGAGCCAGCGCTCCTGCACTTTTGTTCCTTCATTGAGTTCTTCCATGTATTTTACCATTACCGTCTAAAACATGGCAGTCAGTCATCCCCCCTACAATTGGCCTGGTCGTACTGAAATCCATACCATCCAAATGGTTGACCCGATCGCAGATGGTGCATAAGCCAATAACCACGCTGTGGAAATGGCAGGAACTATCTTATCTCTCCACGTAAATGTCGACCACTTCTATTTTACTTTCAACCATCCTTTTGATAGACACCAAATGGATGTTCTGCCAGCTAGATGAATGTGATTTTTGAGCAATGATCTAAAATAATGTGGCCCAATTAGTGGATGCTTCGGATGAATTTCTCTCACAAAAAAAAAAAAGTAGGGTTGAGTAAACATTTGTAGACAGCAGCCTGCAATTCAATTAAATCCAGCCAATCCAGCCTGATAGTATAAATCCACATCCCTTGTTGTCTGTCTATATCAGGAATGATTTATTCATGGACATGCATTTATAACTAATTGTTTTGTTTTGGGTGGCCAGTTGTCTTGTCCTTTGTTTGTTAATAGTTAAAAAGTCTTTATTTCCATGAAAGCAGATCGTGGTACATGTTGGGAACTTTGATATGAATGATGGTATATTGACATGTGTATGTTGACTGTCTGTATTTGTGGCTGTTTGAAGATTGACAGCAACATGTGCACATATGGATGCTTGAACTTGAACAGTAGTACACATGACACGTTAAAAACAAGTCATGCATGTATATGGCTATAGAATTCCTCATGTACATCAAATCATTCAATAGCATGCAATTCCACCCCCTTCAACAGAAACAATCGACAACTAATCGGTCATGTCCTTAGACTTTTAGTCAAAAAGTACATAGGTTTGAATTATTTATCCAAAAAGTATCTAAGTTAGTGAAGGCTGAAAAATTGCGAACATGTAATTTTTACACTTAACTGCTTATCAATGGACACAACTTACACAAATCCAAACAGCCCAATGGATTAAAAACATGAAAACACCAAGCAAATCCAGTAGACCTAGTGAGTTTCTTGGAACCTCCTATGAGCTTTTTTTTTTTTTTTCCTATTGTTTCAAGTCAGTTGAATTGCACCGAGTTGAGGCAAAGGTTTTTGACGAGTTTTGACAAGTTTCTTCCTTCAGTCATTCCAGTTTTTCTGCAGTGAGTCAGGACCTGATCGACCGTTTCCTGCTACTACCCATATGTGCCAATTACACATCATCTATCCTGTGTGTGGACCATAACCCAAATATCAGTCATTTGGTGTTCTTGAGACCGCCTGATTACTGTTCGTCTTTCTGTTACAGAATGAGATATTGTACAGATACAGTGCAGTTGTTTACAGTTTTGAATCTAAAACTGTACTGCATTCATACAATATCCATACAACTGTACACTCATCCATACAATAACAAAGTCCCCAACAATATTCTTTTCTTAAAACTTAAAGATTGTTCGTTGTATGTCAGCGATTTCAGCCCATGACGAAGCAGAAACCGCCACAACCCCTGTTTGATGTAGGATGTAAAACACCCAAGCTGTCAAACCCATCGTGTTGTATATGTAAAATCCCTTATTTGAACCGTACATACAAAAATATCAGCCAGACAGAAAACTCCCATGGGCCACACCAATTGTAACAAGCTAAAATTGCTCCTAAAAGTTCATGAGGTGTGAGAGTTGTAGATCGAGCAGATTTTTCTCCATAGAAACTGATGGAATACAACAGGTAGGCACCACGGAGCTGAGGTGTTTTACATGCTGTGCAGTGTAAAGCAGGTTGTAGAGGATTCTGGTCCATGTGGGGATCCAGAAAACTGACCCACATGTACGAGTGACATAGGCTGCATATACTTGTTCTACGCCTGAAAATCTGGATTTTGGGCTTGTGGGACCCTCATGGTTTGATGATCCAAACAGTCAATTTGGAAGGGTGCCACCCCAAGAAGCATCCCAGATTTGATCCTGACTAATCCATTTTCCCAATTGAATGACTGCTGCTGTTTCTTTTCCTCTCTTTCCCGGCTATTGTAGATCACCATATGTAATGTTTTGGGGGTGGATCATTAAGCCATGGGCCCCATGTGTGCATGAAATTCGGTGCATCAAAAAAATATACTACTGATGAGCTATGTGCACGAGAATCCTATGTCGTGAGAAACAAGTATCTGTCAAATGAACACATGCAATGAATCATCAATGAAGAAAAATCATCATTACCACGTTTCCAACAGTTCCAGAACCAGTCACTGAGAACAACAAAACTGCCACTCAGAGCCTGGGAATCCTTGTGTTCATGGGAATGAAATGGTTGAAGCTTTCATTTAATCGACGGGACCTCCAAACAGCGCAAAATTGGGAAATACCCACATTCTTTTTTTCCTTTACCTTGTAGAGAGGTGACTAAGCTTTAGAATTCATTGTGAAGTCGACGCAGGTCTGGCAGCTGCAATCTGAAAACCGGCAGATATCGCACCCAAAACAGACGCATGAGGTGCACCCTTTGCAGGACGGAGAACGAGAGCATCCTCTGTACACTTTTCGGCTCGCCCGTTCCTCTTCATCATCGCAAGTAGCTCTGGTACATGAGAACAGCAGCCAAACACAATCTTCACAGTTAAGTATAAGGATTTGCAGTTTGAACTTAGAAAACACATATTACACATGCTAAATCAGGTTTGTGGGCCACACAAGTACAAAACCAACAGACTAGCAGATAAAAGCATCACCAATGATCCAATTTGACATAGATGTGGGGCCCCACCTAATTCATGGCTTGGATAAAAGCATAGGTGCAACTTTGAGACATGGTCATGAGTGAGCCCATCATATCAGATTCTAAAGTAGAAAAAATATTCTTAAGGTTCAAGTTTGTTTCCAAAGCCCTCTTTGGAAGGAAAACCCAGGCTCAACTCCCAATAAAAAGATAAGGTTGCGATACAGAAACCAAAAATGGAGAAAGAGATAAGAGTTGCCGAGAAACACTGTTTAGAAGTCAACAACAGATTATCTTATAACTAGGCAGGGATTACCACTAGGGGTGCACACGAGTCGCTTCGGTCCAGTTCTGGGGTGAAACCGGAACCAAACCGTTCCCAACCGTTCCAGGATATTTGGAACCAGAACCGGACCGTTAAAACCGGTTCGGTTCCACGGTTCTGGGCTTTTTATAATCCAGCTCAATTGCATGTTTCATTTTATAATCTAGCCCATGTCCATTTGTGTTGTGATTCATTTGTTGAATGGTTTAGATATTGTATAAGGTGTGCTAAAATACATTTATGGAAACAATCAAATGGTGCATTATAAACCATAAATCATGAGTCAAACAAATATGGAAACAATGAAAGGGTTCCTAGTTCGGTTTTGCGGTTCGGATCCACGGTTCGGTTCTACATACCCCCAAACCGAGAACCGAACCGATGTAATCGGTTCTTTGATTTTTGGAACCGGAACCGGTGCACTATAGAACCGGACCAAACTGGACCGTTTGGTCAGTTCCGGTCCGGTTCCACGGTTCTACCAGTTCGATGTGCACCCCTAATTACCACACTGAAAGAGATGATTCTCTGAAATTTGCAGAACTTTATTAGAACAAATAAAAGAGCCAAGAAGCGCTTATGTGAAGTAGTATTAGTTACTTCAAGAACCATCGACTCGCTTCAAATGTTCCCACTTCCTAGCCAGTTTAATAACTATAGCCACAATATTACAGCTACCCATCTCATGTAAGGACTCACAACAGAAGGTATGCTGATGAAATGGATCTACAATCTTTTCAGCTTGAATTTTGCATGCATTTTTCTCTCCCTTACCAAGTGTAGTAGAAAACTGTACATTATGTTCTGTATCTATGCATGTTTTTAACTTCATCGCCGGGCAGTGTCCAAGTTCTGTGGTGCATTTGATGGTACCACAAATTGACATTCAGTAAAACACCAGTGGGATCACTCAGTTTTGGACTTGCTTACCGTTTGGAGAAGTGGAAAAAGTTAAACCCAATTAAGCAGTGATCGATTTCCTCCAACACCTACAGGTCACTCAGTTTTCAACTTGCTTACTGTTTGCAGCAGGAAAAACTGAAACCCAATTGAATAGTGATCGATTTCCTCCTTTGCTGCTCAGGGATCACAATTTGACTCGCAGGATATTAATCTGAGGATAGCAATTCCACCCCCAAATGACTCCTAACATACTTGCAAACATATCCTTATTTGAGTTTTACTAGCATCTGTATGAAAAGCTTTCCTGATTTTATGATGAATGACGAAACTTAACAATAAAAGATACAGGTATAGAACGAAGTAATCAAAGAAGGAAAAGCTCTTTCTGCATTTCAGTTGCACACACTAGCATTTCATAGCTGTTCCCAAAACTACGGTAGCCTTAAAACAGTGCCATAGTAACTATGGCATAGCGATGTACCCCATCAAAGCACTTCATAGTCCCGTTTAAATTGCATTTCAATAGCATTTGGTACCAGTCCTTGGAACACGAACAACCAGAATGGGCATGGTAATGTTTAAAATGGTTCCTTGGTGGCTACTCGATGTGTCAACAGGACTGGCCTGGCTATGGTAGCATTTAAAATGGTTCCTCAGTGCTATTTCAATTGCCAAAGGGCCAGGGAGGAGGGTTGTTTTCAGTGTTACCTAGATCATCAATTCCCCTACACCTTCTGCTCCAAAACAGATGACCCTGAAGATAGTCCATTTGCTATCTGGATCGCAATCTTCACAGATCCTAAGTTGTGATTCTTTACTCTTATCGTTGATTAAGCTGTTATGTAATTTATTATTTGATTTATGCAATAATACTAATAGGTATACAACATGACACCAATAACCACGATCTACAATAATAATACATAGAAATTGCAATATCAGTATGTATATAATATTGCATACATCGTATTATGTGTTGGAGTGACCCACATGAAGTAGCGTACCACATACCTCTCTCTCAGAGTCCATTTACACCCCTTATTAACATGGGTGTACGACTATGGTCAAAGTGTAGTGTGTTTCTCCTCTTCCCTTGCCACCCTTATTAACATGGGCATACGACTGTGATCAAAGTATAGTGTGTTTCTCCTCTTCCCTTGAACCCGAGTTTAATATGGATGGGCAGTAAGCACCTTTTGAAGCTCAAGTTTAGCACCCATGTTGGCTGTTCAAGGGCACAGTCCCAGTTTTGGGGTGCACATGCCCCTCATTGTAATCAAGGAGAACAAATCATCATCAACAAAAAATGAAACAGACTACTTATACTAAAGACAATTTCTAGAAATTAAGGTCTTTACTCTTATGAGAAAAATGTAGATACCAAATTTTCATGTGATATTTCAAGAATAAGCAGTCCAGCAAATGTCTATCAAAATGCAACATATTATTGATGCAGATTAAAGGAGCACTTCAGGCACATAGGGAAATTGAGAATGTTGCCAACAAACCAATATTTTCTTTTAAATCTATTGATTTGATAAAAATTGTGAGTCAATACCCATTTAATTATATCACAAACATGAAAGTACGTGCTTTTAGTTGTAGCTATTTCAACACGAAATACAATAAGATGGTCATGATAAAATTAACAACCCAAAATATTTTCCATGCAATTCCAAAAATTCCATTCTCAAATCATAGAAAATATGTCAAAAATATTGATTCAGGCAGTCGCACTAGGGGGGAAAGAAATTACTTGTCATGTGCCACGTTAGCACACTTCCATTTATGATCTGCCAAAGCATCATGGTAAATCCGGCAGTCTTCTTTGGTTCGGAGTCGAAACCTGCGCTCTTTGTTACACTTCGTACAGCGCATAAACTCATCCCGATGATAAGGCCGTCCGTTATGGCCTTTATGGGACCCATTACCATTTTTTTGTGCTTGATTGTAGTATTTAAGAAGCACTGTCTTTGACAGCGGAACCTTCTCTCCTTTAACCATGACCCAGACATTGTATTTCCATTTTCTGGTGCCCTCCCTTCCAGAATGCTTCTCAAAAGCAGATGGGCTCAACTTATCTAGACATCAGATCACCAATCATAAATCAGAAATGGATGCCATCAAGCAGTTAATACACAATCAGAGCAATAAGCATATAGATGAATTCATGAACAATAAATGAAATAAATACCCACACTAGAAACTATGAATCTTTATAAGAAAAAAAATGAGGGCACTCAGGGTATTGCAGTTGCATGCATCCAAAAGATAAGCAATAGTTTCATGCGTGAAATAATATTTATATTAGATGCATTCGAATTGCCTTATTACGAACCTATATAACCAGGTCTTAAAAACCACCATGTCAATTACATGTGAATGACAACACTTCACACAGCTGCTAGTAAGAAGAAAATTTTTTCTTAATCTTTGGTATGATGTATACAGTTTGAATATATCTCTCTACTGATAAAGATATGTCCATGCCTCAATGAACTAAAATTTACTACAGTGGCATATGTTTCTAACTATTGAACTATCACATAGCTGTATGTACATGTCAGCAACTGTTCAGTCTTCTGAAATTTCTACAACACCTTGTGCCCGTGTTTGAAAGTGCAATTGTATTCAAGTCACATAACATTGATGTTCGTGGGATATCCCACATCAATCTGTGTCTGGATTAAATACATTTTTTCTATGGATCATTCCTTTTGATGCGATCTTCATTCATGCACTAGAAGTACAGAGTGGTTCTAACATTTCCAATACCTAGTTGCAATTCTTACTGCTAAAATTTACAGGGAAACTCTATTAGTCTCATTAAATAAACGAGACCTGTCCTGATCAGTGCATTTCAACAAACTGCATGCAGTCTAGACAATTCATACAGATAGTGACCCCATGTGGATGATCCATAGCCAGAAAATCACAATGACTGGATGGATGATCTTTTCTAACAGGCGACCTGCAAATGGAAAGAAAATAGGCAGTGATCATCCCACCAGAGCATGTTTGGGCTGGTGATCATCCTACCAGAGCATGTTTGGGCTAGTGATCATCTGACCAGAGCAAGTTTGGGCTATTTCTAATCCATGACAGGAGCCATGATTGAATGAGTGGTTTGGATCACAGACCAGCCCACGGAAATAAGCCACATAAAAAATAAAAAATAAAAATCTCATTTATCTTAGTGGGACTAGACTAGATCCCTGCATCAATTTTTTCTAATTGGATTAGTCTCATGGAATCATTTCTAATTATAAGTCTACGCATTATGCTTTGAATAGTAAGAGTGGTCTAGTCGCCGTGGTTGCTTCCAGGATCTTTTATCTAGCATCCTCATTACCATGTATTAATGTCCTCATGGTAAATAAAATTATTGGGAACGAGCATTACGATTACTGCTGGGCAAAAAAAAACCCATCTTGTGTAAATCTTGAAATTTGCACCATACAAACACAAATAGGTAAAGCAGGCATAAGTCACAAAACCATCTTTGCCTGAGTCAAGACAATTCAACCAAACAGCCTAAACCAAAAAAGATGAATGAGCCTGCCTGCTCAGGCATATCAGTAAGACTGTTGAAATGAACAACTATAGTCTAAAGATGAAATCTAAAAAAGCCATAGAATCAAGTTTCAATCAGCCCAAGGAGATTACTATGCAATATAAAGAAAACAGATAACATACACGTAGAAAGTACAGATACAGAAAGAAGAGAAACACCTCTTGGCAACCCCTCATGCATAATTGTAGAAGGTTCCACTACATTAAACCAATGCCTTGCAATCATCTTATATGATCCTACTAGTTACTATGACAGCTTCATGAAGGCTACATCTCTTGAATCAAACACCAACATTAAAAGATTGAGTCTAGGGGGTTACAAGTCTATGTTATGTTGATGGTTTACATTCCACCATACCCAGACTACAAAAAAGAAAAAGAAAAAGAAAAAGCATGCCACCTTCAACAGGTCTAAAAGAAGGCATTATTACCCAGATACACAATGAGGAAAGGCAACATACTCCTTCATAGTTCATACACAAGCAAACATCATGCATTTAGCAAACATGTACATAAATCCAGATCATCAAAATCACAAACCACATTGTGGAGGGGACATGGTCCACAATTATCATACTAGCTGGACAGTCCTAATTCCTAACCATTCAGTTCTTCCTGATGATCATTTCTCCAATCATCCATTTGATGGAGAACAGTCAAACATAGGATCATTTGATCTGTATAATTCTTAGGCCATACAGCATGACCACAGCAACCCCACGATGCAAACTGTCTTCATAGATGCACACGCACACCATGTGTAAAGTTGATATGAGTCTGCATATGATCCACCATATCCTTAAGATTCTCTCAAAGGCAAAACACCATGTCCCTTAACATGCATTGCATGCACCATATGTAAACCAGAGAAAGAAAGGAACCATCTGACATATAACAAAGAGAAAGCAGCAGCACCATGCAGAGTTCTAGAAATCCCAACTAAGGATATAAAAAGAGCGACTCCAATATTACTACTAAAAGAGCATCAAACATGCATAAAGATCAAGACCCATCAATCCAAAAGCTCTGAATAACAAGAACAAAAGGACCAGAAAACAAAAACCCAAGTCAGGAAACAGATGAAACTAACCTTCCTGACATCCAGGAGTGCATTCACAGCTGATCTCAAGATCCCCACCCGCAAAAACCTTAAGCCTCCCAACAGCATCTCCATACCTCTGGCTAGTGCAGCCACACATCACTTCAATGAAATCTCCTCCTCTCTTCAACCCACTAATCCCACTCAAATCCTCGTCATGAAAAATAAAAACACCATCCTTTTCACCACCACTCTCCATGTCTTTCTCAACCCAAAAAGGCAAAAATAAAAAAGAAAAGCCAAGAAATCTCAAAAGGGCTTACAGAGAGAGAAACCCACAAAAGCAAATCAAATAAAACTTCATGAAATAGACTCCTCCGAGTCTCTCTCCTATAAATCTGGTAGAGGAAACGTGGAAGGGATTAAAAATAGACAACTGGGTTTCCCTTTGAAAGCTTCCCTTATTAAATGCATCTACCCTTTGCTAATAATAAAACATTAAATAAAACACCATCAAATTTTCTTTTCAACGTCTCTCTCTCTCTCTCTCTCTCTCTCTCTCTCTCTCTCTCTCTCTCTCTCTCTCTCAGAGCAATGCACAAAAATCCATCAAGCACTCTCTCTCTCTCTCTCTATGAGAAAACGTGAAGGGACAAAAATACCGAACTGGGTTTCCTTCAAAAGAATAAAAAGCACCAGCTTTTACGGTTTTACCACCCTCTCTTTCTCTCTCAAAGGGAAAAAAAAAAACCCAGAAAACCCCGTCAAAGAAACCTCAACCAAACCGCCATCTCTGACTCTTCCCCCTCGCCGCGGAATCAAATGGAGAAAACGTTGAAAAGACAGATATCAGAACTGGGTCTCCTTCAAAACCAGAAAATCCATCTTTTCAACTCCAATCTCTCCCTCTCTCGCTCTCTCTGCATTACACATAGAACCCACAAAAACCCATCAAAGAATCCTCACCGAATGCTCCACCTCCGAGAAATCTGGTGGAGAAAACGTAGAAAAGGCCGAGCAATACGGAAATGCGTTTTGAGATCTCCCTGGCGAGTACACTTCCTTTTTGGCACTCCCCTCTCACACGTGGCAACTTGGACACGTGTCCATCATCCAAGCAGCACATCAGCCGGATCGCACTGGATTAGACTCAATTTCGTCAGAAAATAGGGATGATCAGATCATTAGGCTGTCCACGCCTGTAACCTGAGTTTCAACTACTGACCGTCCATTACTTTTAGACCCATGCCCACGTCATGATCAGACGGCCACCTTTATTATTTATAAAATACCCCTTCAAACATCTTTCCATCCGATGAGCATCTTCGATCTTGCAAAAATCGCACCTTCTGTCAAGTACACCCAATCCTGACCATCCAAATCATCGGCCCACCAAAGATGGGTCCTAGCCCAAATATCGTTTCTGGACTAATAATCCAAAGGTTAGGATCGTCCATGGCTCTTTATTTGGACGGTTTGGATTAGGGTACATATGTCTCGTCAGACTCTGCCAGCGTATCAAATAACTCTGCTCTGCGTCCAAAAAATAGAGCGATGATACGGTAGAACCGGAAGAACCGGAATCCGGTAGCGCCGTCTCTTCACATGACACGTGGCAGGGTGATGTGACGATTGGGTCCCACCATCTACTGGCAAAAGAATGGAACGCTTTAAAATAAAACCAATGATACAATCCTATCCTTTTGTGTTTTCTACAGCTTATATTACTGCATGTTTGACTGTCAATTGGTTTAGTTTGGACCGTCAATTTAATAGCGACAGATAAAGGGATAGGATTGTCTGATTAGTGTGATTTTTTGAGAAATCAACCATCCATTGTAGGGCCTACACATCGGCTGACCTGATTTACACGTCACCCTCCCACATGTTCTTTAAAGAGATGACTATTCATACTGGAGTTCTTCCAGCTCACGTATCATCTGCCTCAGAAAATAACATGAAGGGCCTTCTTTTTGAACCTGACGTACTTGACGATTCGCGCGAAGCTAGATCGAAAGGTCGATTCAAACGTATGCCGATCCAGACCAATCATCAGTTGGGGCCCACGTTGATGATATCCTTTTCCAAAAGCCAGACCATTCCATTCACGACACTGGCGACAGTAATGAGAAAGATGGAAGGATGTTTTATCGACGTACACACGCGACCCACCAAATGGGGAACCGTAACTTTCTTGATTATTGTACCGTTTAGATCATTCACACGCGTGAAGAGTGGGTACGTGTGCTGTGAAGCACCTCTTCAACTAATCCTCGCACGAGTGGCCTCTCTCCATCTGTTTTGAATGGGTCTGAGCTGGACAAAACGGTACCGACTTTTGTGATGCCACAAAGGCGTGTGGTGGCAGCTGCAAATGGAGCTGATCATCTGCCTCCGGAGGCATCGCATTTTCGTGCCTGCAGATTATATACCACACACGTGTGACATATGTGTAATGATCTGAACCACCCATCCACTAGGATCAGTCATTTATTCTATTTAAAACAAATATTTCTCTACCTGAACGATCCTAACCATCCAATAAACTACACATTTCATCACTTCACATGAACCGTTGCATATTTTTCTCTTTTAATATCAATTTGTATGTCACCAAGTAAAGTTCCAAAACCTTCCAAGCATTAAAAATTTTTCCCTATGGCCCATTCAATTTTGAAAATACCAAATCGACGGTTTAGATCTCATTTAATACATGCCACATATTTCTGAATGATATGGTTGCACCATAAATACGGTGCCTCCCGTGGCACGAAATGCGTTCCCAGCTGCAAAAAGCCTAGTTGCATGACACTGACAAATGAAATTTTCTAATCGCAGTCCCTCTCTCTCTTGCATTCATGTATGGGAAAAAAATCCTCTCTGGGGAAGCAGACGAGGTTTTTGAAAAACCGTACAATTTTTTTACCGTTTCCATGAATACTTTTCATTATTTTATATATCTTACTTCAAAAATCAAACTTGGATTTTGGGCCACCCAAAAAGTCCCCACCAAGTCCACCACCCATCATAGTATCTTGACAACCACCTTGGTCTACCACACATGTGTGGCACACATGCATGCTATTCCACAACCGTCCAAATGTGGCCCTCTCATAACCCTTATCTTTTTAATGTCCATTCATATCCATTCTTATTAATTAGATGATGAGTATGGGTGGGATAGTATCTCCTTCGGAACTTTGTAATTAAGTATGCTTGGGTGAAAGTAGTATTAATATAAATAACTTCCCTATAAGTCCTTGTCATGTCTTTGTCCGTTCCTGGTGAATTAGGTAGTCGATGGTTAATGTAGGTTTGTGTTTCACCTATGATGAGATTATCGGTGAATTAGATGGTCTTGATCATCGTATCATTGTAGGTCTATGTTTCACACATAATGAGATCATACGTGAGGACAGTCCCATTTAAAATGCACGTGTGCCAAATTCAAACTTACAATAACCGTTGGGGTCGTATGAAATTGCTGTGAGAAACGTCAGTTTTGAGTTCACATCCATTCCAATACATGGCTAATCATAATTGTATTAGATAGTGTTTGGATCCAAACTTATATAAATCTAAATACTATCTCAAAGGGCTAGGAGCTTTGTCCACTCTGCATTGTCTTGTGGATTTCTTTGTGTTCATTTTACATGATTTCCAATCAAATCAATCAAATTTCATGGCCCATGTGATCAATCAGCACTGATCAACATCAATCATATTATGGGCTTACATGGGTTTCTAAATTCTAAATACCTTTCTTGACCTTTTGGCTAAGTTCAAGTGTAGTGTATGTTCTAATCAATTAAATATCTGATACATGGTCACATGATATTGAATTAATTTGTTGTGGGAGATGGCCCACGACAGCAGCTCGAGCGCTACTTCATTGGTCTGGTGAACCCCTCAAAAAAATAAATCATGGACTTCTAAAGAAACCCAACGCCAACATGTAAATTATCAGCGTCTGCACAATCATTTAGATGATGTGCATGTACCCGCATCGATGGGACTCGTCCCAAATCTTCAGTGACCAAAGTTTGGTACTGATAGTAAAATCTAGGCATGCATATCGTCGGGCACGACAGCTCAAAGAAGCTTGTTGGCTGAATTTTATTTCGAAAAAAGTTTGTTGTTTGCATAAGTATGGAAAGTCTTATCTTGCATTGAGTAGGATAGAGAAATTCTGCCAAACCAGCTCAAATTGACAAATGATCTTAAAGTGACAAAGCCAAATGCAATGTGGTAACTTCTTCATATAGCTCAAGGCACTGATCCAAAATGCAACATTGCAATGTGCTATAGTACAACTTGTAATGGAGTATGGTAAGGTGTCAAAATCAAATTGTGATGTCGTAGTCCTTGCTGCAATCATGCAACTTCACATGTCATGATATGAAATTGATGGGCCATCTGTGGTAGAGATTAGCCAACCAACACAGCTAATGGTTCAAGTGGGTTTGGTTTATCATGGAAGAAGGTTGCATGGAGTTGACGAGGTTTAAGGTGAATGTGACACTGCTTGAAATGATAGGAGTACAATTTATTTTAATTTTTTCTACCAAAGCTTCGCCATACGTTGGAGAAATTGCATGATACTCTGATGTCACCATTGTCATCAGAGCATACTATGCATTGTTCATCTTTACAGTAGTGGTTAGGTTTAGAGTTTAGGATTTAGGGTTTAGGGTTTAGGGTAAGGTGATGTTGAATGTGGGACCATATAGTAAATTGCTTCCACCTAGAAATCATGGCTGGATACATGGGCCAACGATGAATTCAATTCATCTATACAATGAGTAATTGTTCGTTGTATAAATACCTGTATCCAACAAATGGAGTGCGCGCCAACGCATCCCGTCAATCCGCAAAATCTTCCACATTAAATATCCCAGCCATTCACCAGGGGGACTTTTTACCGTGCCGTATTGCCTGTGTAATTTCTAGCCATATTCACTTGCAAACCAATTGCCAGATGAATAGGATCATCCATTGGAGGTTCTTCAGCATTGTCCATTCTAGGTGAGTGGTCATAAGGCATAGCCCATCTGTACGGAAGGTACAATGCAACTTACTATGGCTATGATGATGCCAAGGTGAATTGAGTTATGAATTGCCAGTTTAAATGAGAGGAAATGAACATGACCTGGACCCAATACAAAGCTTTGTCTTATAACACACAGAATGCTTATGGGCGCATCTAATAAGTGCATCTAAGCATACATGATGGAAGTGCGTCTAAGTTCACGAAAGTGCACATATAGAATTACTTAAAAAGTGAACTTAGGTGACTTAATTGTTGCATATAAACGAAAAAAGTTTTGTATCAGATTCAGGTTTAAAGATAGTAATTGCAATTCTGAGCATTCAGAATGAGGAAGAGCTCTCAAAATGCAATTACATTCCTTATATATCCTACTTGAGAGATACCATTTGTCATCCCGAGCTCAAATTTTGGTATTGATGATGTTTACGCCCAACAAAGCACGGTCAGATCAAACGATTCAAAAGATGCCACGTGACAGTTATATCATATGTGGTGTTAATAAACTCAAAGGAAATATCTAGAGATATTTACATATGGGAGCGATAAATGTTAGAGTTTCATCAAAAGTAATTTTCTGCAAAATAAGTTATATCAAAGCAAATCTCTAAAAAGCATTAAATATTAAAATTTTCTTAAAAGAAATTCTTTATTTACATGTAAGAGCCCAATAATACAAGGACTCTGATAAGTTTTCTATGTAATAGTCCAATGATCTAAAGGCTCCAACAAACCTTCTTATGCATTATCAAAATAACAAAATGTATATGTGATCTCTTGTACTAGGCATCTGTGGCCTAATACTATTAGTTACACTTACGTGAAGAATTAAGGAGATTTGAACGAGTAATGTTTAATCATACATAAAGTCATGGCCTATCCAAATCTATAAAAGCAACACTCGATTAAAAGCTCTGGGCCCTTACCATAATCAATCAATATTTCTACAGTTCAATGTTTTAGTTTTAACTTCTTGATTTTAGTCACTTTATTTCTGTCCAGCCATGCTGCATTCGGTATAGTCTTTAGAATAGCTTAAATTTGATCCTGTCAAGGTTCTTCATAACAACACATAGTTGCAATAAGCCTTAGGAGTGAGTTAAATATTTACGACCAATGTACTTGAATACCCTGATTATTGAGTTCTTACTTTACACATAATCAATCATATTTTATTGACTTTATACCATGATTATTCGGTACTTTCCACTACCATTTTACTAACATAAACCATCATGGGTATTTTATCTTTCTTTTTTTCTGTTTAGTTTACCTTTTCTTCTCAACTAATAATATCGATGATCAAACTTTTTTCTTTTATTGTCTAATCTTATTACTTTACTGAGAAACCTAGTCCACTATCACCATTAAAAGAAAAGTTCTTGATTCCAAGATTAACATATTTTATTTTGAAGGACTAACCATTCTCTTTAAAAATTGACCAATTGTTGTAACAATTGGTAGCTGAACAGTAAAACCAATCTCCACATGGTTGGTCTTAATCCGGCTAGTTTAGTGCATGGGCTTGCATTTCACTCTCCAAACTCGGAAAACGGGCTCACAAAATTTTCGATCGCCGAATCCGATGTCGACAGCTTCCGTAGTACTCCATTTTAGGCTCCCAGTGCCCATACGCCAGATTCTGATCCTGGGATCCTACAAGGAGGATTTTCAGTTTGAAATTTTTTTTTTTTAATGGAGCATAACCACAAGCATAACCAAGTCACAAAACAACAACACCACATATCCACTATATCAAAAACTTTAAGTACAATGCGTATGAAAGGGAAATACAATATAATGAAAGTAACAGAAACTCCAGAAGCTCGGCTGCACGCTCCAAGCTCAACGCTGATGCAACCTAACGTCACCTGCACGCATCCATCGTGCATAAGCTTATAGAAAGCTTAGAGGGTGGTGAAAGTGTGTGTAAGGCAAGTGTCAAGTGTACAATATCAGAGTAATGCGGAAATATGCGGTAAGTCCATAAATGTTATTAGTTATACCAAAACTATGTGATGCAAGGCATGAATGCTATCGGTCATACCAAGGCCATGCGATGCGAGGCCTATGTAACCAACTGTCATATGTGAGATGCAAAGCAAGCGTGCTACTACTCATCGAGTATACATATCAGTACAGTTCTTCTCTGAATATCACTGGGGTCTAATACACCTCACATTGACTGTCTCCTCCCCAGCTGCACAGTCAAGCAAGTGGAAGAGACCACACTATCCGCCTGACCAGTAGTCTGTCAATACCTACCCGGCTCGTCGATAATGGACTCATTTGCGAGCTGGTCAAACTCAATCTAGCTTATAGCCCCTTCACTCGAGCGGATAAGGCCACACCCCCTTCCAATCGACCACGACACAGTGGGAGACGCGGCCTACTGGTATTCGGCACTCGGGCGCTCGTGTATCCACTTAGTCTAGACGTTGGAGCAACCCCTGGTACTAAAAAGGTTCTGGGATTATCACCCAAGGACATCTTAAGTGTCCACAATGCTAGAGCCAATATTTTTGGTATCCGATACGACCATCTACGATGTGTCTGTGGAGGCCACGACCCCGATGTCGCTAGGGCGTGCAGTGAATCACGACACACAATGCGAAATGCATGAGTCACACCGTCAGTCATGCAGCAATCTCATGCGTACCACGCGCTCATGTGGGGCACTCCGTCTCATAAGGAGTCCTGCAAATGTCTCAGCCCAACGGCTTATGCTATGATCAAACATTTCTCATATCAAGCATAAGTATGATGCGTATGCGTATGAATCATGGAAGTGTACTAAGCATGTTATAAAGTAATGAACTATCCTTACACCGAAGATGGGCCTAGACGGCTTACACATAACCAGTAAGGGCCTATTAATGGGCCCTAGGGAGATTTATAATGCGGACATTAAACCAACATTATTCTTACAATGTGGACGTCAAACCAACATTGCTCCTAAGGCATGGCCCGCCATAAAATATCATTACACAAACCATGGGGAATCAAACATTGCAATGGGCCTATATACATCTCATTGGGTCTCGACCCATAAGCCTTAGATACATCAAATGGGCCGCCTCATATGGGCCTTATATCAATCAAGTGGGTCGCATCAATGGGCCTTATGTACATTGCAATGGGCCATATCCCAAGGGCCTTTAAAAATATTACGATGGGCCTCATAAAATGGGCCTTACATTCACATCAAGGTGGGCCTCAACAACGACCTCATACACATCAATGTGGGCCTCAATGACGGGCCCTCATACACATCAAGGTGGGCCTCAGTAACGGGCCCTCATGCATATCAAGGTGGGCCTCAATAACGAGCCCTCATACACATCAAGGTAGGCCTTAATAACGGGCCATAAATATGATAAGTAGGCCACATCAATGGGCCATATATATATACCAAGGAAGGCCACAAATATATATACCAAGGTGGGGCCCATTTGATCTATAGGCCTGACTCAGTCTTTATCTCCTGCCATCAAATGAGCTTTCAAAGGGCTTGATGGCTTGGATGCATCACATGCATCATGGTGGGGTCTACAGGCAAGCTCTCCAAATGCAACACATGCATCATGGTGGGGTCTACAGGCAAGCTCGCCAAATGCAACACATGCATCATGGTGGGGCCCACCAATTAAATGGACGGTGTAGATATAACACAAACACCAAAGGTGGGGGCCTACTTGTCGTCCAACAAGTGCCTGGACGACATTAATAAAACACATATGTGGTGGTGCCCACCGTCCACTGCTGTGGACGGTGGGAGCAGAACACATACATCATTGTGGGCTCCACCGTCCGCCTGAACGGTGGCTGTAAGACACATATCATAGTGGGTCCCACGTGGGGCCCACCATAATGCTTATATGCCATCCAATCCATCCATAAGGTCACGCAGACCTGGATGAAGAGTAAAAACAAATTTCATCTTGATCTAAAACTTATGTGGACCCAAAAAGGGTTTCAATGGCAGCCGTCCAATCACCGTTGTTTCCTATGATGTGGGCCACTTGAGCGTTGAATGGGCCTGACTTTTGGAGGGGGCCCACTCCAGGGAGGGGCCCACCTAGTGAACGGTTTGGATGACCTACATACATCATGGTGGGGCCCACGGCTGGGGGCCGTGGGACCCTGTTGTCCGCCCGCCAGCATACAGCAGCGTCTGCTGCATGTAATGTTACTTTTAAAAAAAATGAAATTTTGTGATTTTTCCATGGTATGGCCCACATCAGGCAAATCTGACTCTCCCAATGGCTTTTACAGTCCATTACCAACCCATCAAGCCCAATATTGGGTATATTTTGGCGCGTAGAAAGATTCAAGTGACTTTAAATGGTGAGAATTAGTGTTTGCTAAGGTACGACCCACCAGAAAGTTGGATCAGCTTCATTTTTTTCGGCTTAACGCCTAAAATGAGCTGGTAAATAGGATGAACGGCGTTGATTGAATCCATTCGTCAAAGTGAGGCCCATACAAATAGCCCTTCCCAAAGCTTTGAAACAAGCTCATATTTGTGTTTTCATTTCAACGTCCAACGTCCCAGGACGCTGGACTGTTGTTCATTTCAAGTGGGCTGCCCACGTGGGCCACCAAATGATGGGTGGTGTGGAACATACACACATATAAAGTGGGCCCCACCTACAAATGGATTGGATCCAATACATGCTCTATGGTGGGGTCCATCCAAGTGGGCCACACGGCCATATCATCACACACAAAAGTAAATAAATAAAAAGAGAGGGAGAGAAAAAGAGAGAAAAAGGGACACACGTGATGGAGGGACCCCGACACTATGGGCCCTCCGTTTCAAGCATCCACTCATACATCAAGTGGTTCCCATTGCATGTGGGCCCACAAAATCAAAGATCAACGGTGGAGATCCCTTCTCCACCAAGATGTAAGGTCTAGATGACCCATTTTCAAGGTAGAAAATAAACATCATGATGGGGTCCATGGAGAATGGCCTCATCACGGAATGATCATGAAGATCAAGGTGGGCCATCGGCACATCTTAGGGTCCCAAGTGAGATCCATACCATTGATCGGTAGGCCTCACTTGGTTCATCATAAAAATATGAAAAATCTAGCCTAATAAACACCCACCGGTCGATCTTCTTGGTCCGATGGAACGTCAATCTCCTTGTGCTTCACTTTAATGGAGAGGATGAGAAATGAAAGGCTAAGATGGTGGAATTTTGGGAGAGAAAGGTGGGTCACACAAAGTCATTTTTCTCTCTTAGAGAGGCTTGGACGTGCACTTCCTTGCTTGGCTTGGAATTTGTGTTGAGAGAGAGAGAGAGAGAGAGAGAGAGAGAGAGAGAGAGAGAGAGAGAGAGAGAGGGTTGTAAGGGAGAGAGAGTAATGATATGAGGTGAGTGATGGGTGAAGTGAGTGATGGGTGAGGTGAGAGATGGGTTGACTTTGGTGGTTGCTTAACTTATGGAGAAAGAAAACATGGGTTGTTTTTTGTACTTGACATGATGTGATTGATTGATTGATTTGAGTGATTGATTGATGAGACATGTTTTAGAGATTCTTTTGGGATTGAAAATGCGCGGCGTTTTCTTCGAAATAAACGCCGGCTCACATCTCTTAGCTAGTGTATCGGATCAGTGTGCGAGACGCGGCACCGGAACTGCGACGATGGTGCGGTCACAATGGTACAAGTTTCAGATTCAGTCAACTCAAATCTACAGGATACGACTTAAGGTCGATCGCAAACGTTGATTATACGTCGCAGGTTGCCGGACTTCGACAGTAATGATCGCGGGAGTCGACGAAACAGTACGGACTAGGATACGGGTCTTACATCACAGGCATTCAATCAATTTGAATTGAATATGACCTAGGCATGCCCAACACTAATCTAATCATGCATGTTAAATTGAATTCGAGTCATTCATCACATGTGTGGCTACATGTCTAAATTGAACAACAACATATGATAACAAAGATAACCAGAAATTGGTAATTTCTATCTTACTAGACTTTCCTATCAATTGCAAATTCAATTGGACAGTACATCCAATCGCACCATGAGTGATGTCAAGTCGTGCATCCAAACACACTGTGATTGATGTCGAGTGGACGGGTAAAAGCAAGTGAAATGAGAGATGGGAAATGAAGAAAAGATAAGTCACACATAGCCTAACTTCCGTATTGATGATGATATAGACTAATCTTACAGTGACAGCCATGACTTTAGGTTGGTAGTTGGGCCTACTCTTAAAATTAATATATACAATTATGTTAGATTTTGTGTTAATTTATTAGATTATTTACAAAATGCAACCCAAAGTCGCAGAGAGTCGATGATTGTAAGAATTTGTAGGTTATTCATCATTTCCGTGGAACACTGTTTTATACCTTAGTGATTGACTGATTGTCCAAATTTAAGTGCTTGACTTGATGATTATGAAGTCGTGAGCTTTCCAATAGCCATGATTTTTGAGCCATGGTTCATCAACCAGGCGGTCCACTAATTGGATGGTCTGGATCCACCACCAAAGTTCATCAATCATGTGGTCTGTAGTGTTGGTGCCATTTACAAGATAGTCGTAGGTTGGATATTTCAAACCTTGGTGAAGAGGTTTGGTGGGTTAACCTAATCAAACCCACTTTAACTTCATTCCAAGGTGGTTGTAAGATTCGATGTTTCTGAAGTTGGACCGAGTATCCCTGGACTTTTTTATTTATTTATTTTTTTTGTTAGCTTGTTAGTACACCCACTGGTAGTTCACACTCCACTCCGAGTATCCCTGGACTTATGTGCCAAGGTGAGAGTTTCACGCCATTCGTTTTGCTGGGCCCCACCATGTAGATCCTCTATGCCAAAGGGAGGGTGTCCTCATCTGATGGGCAATGTAGACAATTCCTCAGTTTTAACTGTTCATTTCTTTAATTTGTGTATACGTGGCCCAACAGATGAGCGACGGGTGTGATTTTTTGCCAGCAAGGGCACAGTTGATAAGTGGCTTAGATCACTTAGTTTTTTACATGTGTGGCGGCAATAGTTTTTCCACCTCATTTTATGACATGCTCTCAAAATTGAAGCAGATCCAAATCTCAAGTGAGCCACATCAAAGGAAACAATGATGATTAAACGGCTGTCCAACCTTGACGAAGGGAAAACACAAATATCAGCTTGATCTATAAAAAAAACTTTTGTGCCCCCAACAAGTTTACAACGGTCGGCATTCAATCTTTACCATGTGATCCACTTGAGATACAAATCAGCTTCATTTGTTATTTTTAGAACCATGCCCTAAAATGAGATGGAAAAAACTAGGAACGGTAAGGATATTATACAACAGAGCCCCACAGTCAGGTAAACATCCACTAACATCTTACTGGGGTAACACCTAATTAACCACTCCCTAACTACCCATCAGGCAATAGTACCAATAATGGCCCATAATTTCAAAAGGTTTTTATTCGATTTGACTTGACTTGATGTTCATTTGTCTGGGTCGGGTTTAAGTCTCAGCCCCACTCAGTTTCATATTTACTAATTATAGAATAAAATATAAATGGAAGAGAATATTTGAAGAGTTTTGCTAATGTCCCCACCTTCATGAAAATGAGCTTGCGAACTCATCTTTAATTTAAACCATTCATTCATTCATCCAACTAGAGCAAGTCATTATGCAAAAATCATACTACTTGGGTGATCCTAAACATCCAATCAATATCATGGAAAATGGACAGCTAAGATTGAGTGGAGAAACAAAGTAGGTCCAATCACCATCTCGGAACATTTATATATTTGAGAGATCACGCTTTGTATTAATTATGATTCTAAAGCAGCACTTTGGTCCGATGATTCTAAACATGTGACCTATCGCTTATAAAAATGGATGGCTATAACAAATTATTATCATTCAACAGGTTAGGATTTTCTGATCATTATGAATCTTTCACCTTGGTTTGCTCCCAATAGTACTATTAAATGGACTATCTGGATTGATGATTGGTGGTCCCATGTGCCATTGAAAAGCTTTGTGGAATGGAAGAGGGACGTCATCATCTCCATTATTTAAAATACCTATGTGTGCCATGAGTAATATAAAATAAGAAAATAAATGGCTATTTATCAGCATCAGCTCATCTTTTTGTGAGTTTGATTCCCTCTCTGATACATTTTAGTTTTATAAAGATCTATTGATAAGCAAGTGCTGAGTGAGCAGGTCAAAATCTCATAATTGAGTTAGGGCCTGGTCATTATTGGAATCGAGTTTCCTAATGACTTGGCTCAAAACCTTATCCGACTCTGTGAATTTCAGACCTTTGGCTAGTTGTGTTGGACTTGGGCCCATGGGGCCCACTTGTGAGCAACCATTGGTGAAAAAGGATCTTCCGTAAAAAGCATTTTGATGTTTCCAAGAATTCTAAGGAGAAAAGAGAGATAATATACATTTGTCCATAGGACGTATCTTTTTTGCGATCTAAACCATTGATTGTCAGAGCCATTTTATTCATAAAATCTAAAGGGTGACCAGACTTCTCTACACACGGATCACTGGACGAGTGTCGTTCATCTTCAGTTTTTGCAAAGGTTTCAAATCATATAGACCTTTGAATCCTGCGGGCCCACTCTTTTGAGCTGACTTTCAAGTTGTGGTCCCATCCTACCAGCAATGTTCCAAAAGTCGAGCCACCTGAACAACCAATGAGAGGATGACAGTAATTAAATAAATTAGAGTTGTAACGGTCCAAATCCATGATCATCAGATTAACAGTCTGGATTATGGAAGTTTGCCTCTCAGCAAACAACACTCAATGTTCCAGAATAAGACTAGCTCATCAGGATGTGATGGGTCCCACTTTTAGTTGGCTTAACCATTCCAACCATCCAAATGGTGATCAGATGGGAGTTAGCTCTAGCTTTGCTTGGAAGTACAATGCCTGAGCCTAAGCTTAACCTGGCCAGTTAAGCCCAAAACCAGACATATGATATGTAATAATTGTACCCTACAAGTTATTATTAGCCAGACCTGGACCAGCCATTCCAACTCGACAAACCAATGACCTTGACGCGAGCCTGGCTCACTCAACCAGTCCTGATCTTGTAAACAAACCCAGTTGGCCCATGTGAGGAAATGTGTTAGTAAAGGGCATGTGTTTCGAAGACTGATAACTAGGAGTTGTAATGAATCAAAGGAGGTTTGATTGACCCAAATCTATTGGTGAATTTGGATGACTTACCATTGATTAGATGTCTACTAATCACTAGACAGTATATCGGGTCAGCAAGAATAATCGTTTCTGCCCCATGTATAGCATGGCCCACTGTTCTTATGGTTTGTTTGGAACTATGTCTATGGCATCTGTCCAATTTCTAAGTGAACGCATTTGAACCATATAATCTGCCAGTGTATCAGGTTCATGTGTTTACTGACTGCTATAGCTCCTGACTATGATGGCCTGGAACCGCCCTTATCTCTTTTAGCCTGCCATGATGTATGTGTTGTATCCACTCTGTCCATTCATTTTTAACAGTTCATTTTAGGGTGTGAGCCTAAACATAATCTAAAGCTCAAGCGGACTGCACTACAGGAAACATTAGGGAACTTCCCAAGGGCCACAAAAGTTTTGGAGCAAGCTGAAATTTGTGTTTTCCCTTCATCCAAGTTAGAAGTCACCTAATGAACAGGTTGAGAGAGAAAGAGAGAGAGAGAGAGAGAGAGAGAGAGGTAGGCCCTAGGAAGGTTTCAACATCTATAGTTTTTTGTAGCGTGGTCCATTTGACATTTGAATCTGTCACATGTTTAGGCTCAAGCCAGAAAATGAGCTGGAGAAACAGACCGACGGAGTACACAACGTATTCATCATGGTGGGGGCCATAAAGCTTAGGGATGTAGGAATCTTATTGAAGTGATTCTAATCCTTTGAATGAGGCCAATTTGTTATCACCATCTGTTGTTAACGAGCCATTTATTTTTGAATCATAGGAAATACAAAAATGTGATCCATTTATTAGATGTTATAAGATAATAATTGACCTATATGTTTCTCTCTCAATCTTGACTGTCCATTTTCCATACAATTGATCCAATGTTTACTATCATTTAATTGGTGTAATTTTTATACCTAGCTTACTCTAGTTTTGTGAATGAATGATTCAAATCAATGATTGGTCATCTCATGTGTTATTGAAAAGCTTTTGGGAAGCATTGATAACGTCCTAGTGACCTGAGCTTAGGCCTGACATGGCCAGTTAGGCTCAAAACCAGCCAGATATGATATGCAAGAGTTCTACCCGACAGGCCATTATTAGCCAGACCTTGACCAGCTCCCTTCCAACTTGACAGACCAATGACCTTGACACAAACCTGGCTCAATTAATCAGTCCGGATCTTTTAAACCTAACCCCACCAAACTCAGTGGGCCTTTCTCAATTAATCTACGATTGAGATGCCATATCCAAGAAACATCCCAATCTCTCCATCATGATGGGCCACACTCATACAGAATAAATTAAAAATTAAGCAAAATAGACCAATGTCTTGAATTCTTTGTACATATGCGGCGGGCACACGATGATCATATTTGCCTTTTTTTTGAATCATGGAATCTACACAGTGGGGACTGCCTCATGAACCATTCCCATCTTACACATGAATGGGTTGAGCCAGATGGCCCCAAGGACTTGACTCCATTGATTTTTGGCGAGTGGGCTTTTTAGAATAAGGCAAAATGACGTTTAGCATCGAAACGCCCTTTTGGAGGGTGCATCGAAACGGACCCTTAGGTGGGGATGGGAATTAATCACATGTATTTGGGTTTGGGTTGGGCACTTTGTCTTTGAATTCGGGTCGATGGGTTTGCAGGTTAGGTCCTTTTGAGATCGGGTTGGGTTCGGGTTGACATTCGACCCGACCCAACCTGCTGGAGATGCACCGCTGTTAACATGTCTCTTTATTGAACCAATAAAATAGAGGACTATCAGACATATGGTTTAGTTGTCCAAAACCATGGGTTTATTGGATCCTCCGTGGATGGACAGGACCATTCTCCAAAGATTTCCTAGCCATGATTGTCAGATGAGTCAGGTCCAGCCGACCCTAGGACAACTCCATCAGTCAGGTCGGTTGGCTGGGAGGACCATTCTCCAAAGATTTCCTAGCCATGATTGTCAGATTAGTTAGGTCCAGCCGACCCTAGGACAACTCCATCAGTCAGGTCGGTTGGCTGGGCTTAATGAATTTTAACGTGGTGGGTCTTTCTTTGGCAATGCTGACCTAAACCTGATCTATGTCTGGGCTGGGAATTCTTCATACTGATTTAAAAGTAGGGCTGTATACGAGCGAAGCTAGCTCAAAAAGCTCGCTCAGCTTGACTCGATTTAGCTCGACTTGACTCGACTCGAACGATGAATTAAGGCGAGCCAAACTTTATATGACCCAACTCGTTTTGAAAACAAGCCAAGTTCAAACATAGTGGAGTTTGATTCGACTCGAACTCGGCTTGGCTCGAAGCTCGAGCTCGAGTTCGACTCGAATATATATATATATATATATATATATATATATATATATATATATATATATATATATATATATATTAATGTATATTATATATATTTAAAAATTAAAAAAAAATTAGAACATAAATCCTATCGTACCTTTCCGTCTCTCTTATACCATTTCCCTTTCTTACCTAACCCGCTGTGCTCGAGCTCCTTTCTCTCTCTCTCTCTCTATCTCTTTCAGTATCAACAACAAAGTACCATCTATAGTTTTATCTAATATTATATATATATATATATGTGTGTGTGTGTGTGTGTGTGTGTGTGTGTGTGTGTGTTAATTAAATATTTGATTTGGAGGTTGGGTCGGATTGTTGGGTTAAGTTAGGTGCAGGTTGTGTGTGTGTGTTATTAATTAAATATTTAATTTGGAGGTTGGGTCGGGTTGTTGGGTTAAGTTAGGTGCGGGTTGCAGGTTGGGTCAGGTTGGAAGCAAGCTCAACTCGACTTGAGGTAAGCTCACCTCGACTCGATCCATTAGCTCGCCTCAAGCTTGACTCGAAAGTTTTGGCAAACAAGCCAAGCTTCTATAGTAAGCTCAAGGCTGAGCTTGAGCTCGAGCTCGAACTCGAGAAGAGCACGGACAAGCCAAGCCAAGCTTGGGCCACCTCGACTGGACTCGGCTCGATGCACAGCCCTATTTAAAACCGTTGAATGGGATCTGGATAGTGGGCCCGTCAGGGCTGGGGCTAGATGCTTGTTGAATGGGCCTATCAGGTCAGGCCCTTCTTAAACACCAGTCCTTCGCGGCCCATTTACAACCTACAGTAGGCATTTCTAATGCAAGCTCAGCAGAACCATTGCCCGCCAAAACTGGCCTTTCCTTTCCTGCAAAACCATCGTCCCCTTGAAAATGCGGGTCTTATCCTGTGCCATTACTGCTTATCCTACGCACCCCCGCCCTTCAGGAGCTAGCAGGAGTCCGATTTCAGTTCGTTCGAGCTCTCGAATCTCAATTTCTTCTCATCATCCCTTCGTTCCAGAGGTAAGAAAAGAGGGGAAAAAAAAAGCCCTCAAAATTTGATAAACCCTAATCGCATTTTTGTTGTCAAAACCCTAACCCTAATCTTTCTTACGATCCCAAACTGCAACCTTTATTTGATCAAAAGCAGATTTTTATGTAGCAGATTTTAAGCGGTGAAAACCCAGCTGTTTTCGAAACCCTAATTTCAAGTTCACTGCTGGGCTTATCTCCTTGTTAGTGACATCATGACCTGAAACTGAAAATTCTGATTTTTTTTTTTCACCTGCGGTAATTCAGGTCGCTGAAGCAGTGGATTCTTTGTACTCAGAATTCAGAGCAATCGATAATTTGGTGGCAAAGAATACAACCCGTGTTCTTAAAGCTTACCAGAATGCTAGGGTTGGATCTCATGTAAGTGAGAAGTTTGGGTTTTATCTACTATTTCAAGTTAAATTGCATATTTCAATTTACTTTAGGGTATGTTTGGTTGTGCCAAGTATCATGAAATTTCCTGATACTTTGCACTGAATAGACTGATTAATCTGGAAATATCATGATATTTCATTGTATTTGGAGCAACCAACCAAGCACAACCTTAACTTCGTAATTTTTTTTTTCTATAAAAAACAATATTCTCAATTGTTTTTTAAAACAAGGTTGAAAATCTTGGAACCTATAGTATCTTATTGGGAATGTATTCGGTTTGTCCAGTGATATAATTAAAAAAAAAAGCATGTTGTGAGGCAGACATAGTATCGATGTGTACCATATGTATGTACCGCTGATTATTTCATGGCAAACTTGGTGGTGTCGGAATGCATTGTTAGTTCCTTCCAAGAAAATTTTAATTGACTTCATTATCATGTATCGTATAATCAGTGTTCGAGGTGTCGGTGTCGCTACAAGTTTCATTGGCCGGAGATAAAGAAATCATATTGTTATCGCCAATAGTTAGAAATGTGGGGAAAAAGTGGAAAGCATGGGGAAAGCGGTGGAATTTTTAAGTAAACTTCAAGACATACCCAAATACACATATTTCCATATTTAGGAATAAAAAAATTGCAAAAAGCATGAGTTGCCGAAGAAATCACTCCAATGGTAACCAAAATGAGGTTATATAATGCAAATGCAGCTAGCATATAATAATTAAGACATGTAAAAGTAAATGAATTTAAAAAGCACACCTTTTTGGCCATCCTTCATCCCCTCATAGAGTGATGAGGTGGCTCGTAGTTATCATTCGGATCCCGTTGCAGTCTAGCGTAGTACTGTTACTCAACATATTGGCAGTATTGTTCCCAAGTCATCCTCTGCTCATGGATATGAATATCGGTATCATATTGGCCGATATGGCCATATCGTATCCGTCTCGGCACAAGACGATATGCGATATTGGGTCGTATATGCCCGATGCGAAAAAACTGACCCGTATCGGCCCATATCAGTTGATACGGGGCATATTGACACTGATACGGGGCCGATACAGCTGATGCACCCATAAAAGCTCAAATTCGATTTTTTTTTTTTTTCTTCAAAATTTCACTCGTTCCTTTTCTTCTTCTTCTTTTTTTTTTAAAAAAAAAAAAAAAAAAAAACCATTGAAGAAGTTAAAAAACCCATTTTAGGCTAGATTTAGACCTATTTTGGGATCAAAACAAATGATTTGAATGAGATTTGATAAATTGAAGCGAAGTGGACCATTGTGGGAAAAATCAGAAAGAAGGGTAAACCTTTACTTTCTTTTTTATATTTTCATCTTCCTTTTGTTTTATTTTAATGTAATGGGCCCTAGTTCACCAAATCATGCTTGATTTGTGTTTAATTAGGGCCCATTTAGTTGACCTTCAATAAGTCAAATCGACAGACAACATTTTCATAAAAGAATGGTCCAATACATCGTTAAATATATGGTCAAAACACAAAAAAAAAAGAAGATAAGATTCTTGGATATCTCTTTTTTTTTTTTTTTTTTTTTTTTTCCTATTTTAAAATTTTATATATATATATATATATATATATATATATATATATATATATATATATTGCTTTAGAAAATAAATTCTAACTGATATAGGCCGATACGACATTGATACCAATATGCGACGCCGTATAGTATCATTTTTCTGTCGGGCCGATACACTGGCCAATACGACATTCAAAACCGTGCCTCTTCTTGTACCAATGGAGGAACTCTCTTATATGTCTCTGATACTTGTCCTTTGCTTGTAGGGCCCACATCTATTTATGTATTTGGTTATCCATGTTGTTCATCTATTTTGCCAGCTTATTTTAGGCCCTAGTCCTAAAAGTGAAGCAGATACAAATTTCAGGTGGACCACACCATGAGAAATAATGGTTATTGACCATTAAAAACCTTTTTAGGCAACAAAAGTTTTCGATCAAGTTGTTATTTGTTTTTTTCCTTTCATCTAGGTCTATGTGACCTTATCAACAGGTTGGATGGTCAATAAACATTACGGTGGACCCTAGGAAGTTTTTAATGGTGAGTGTTCAATGACCACTGTTTCTTGTTGTGTGGTCCACCTGAAATTTTTATCTGCTTCATTTTTTGTAAAATGGCCTAAAATAAACTTGTAAAATAAATGGACGACATGGATATACAATGGATACATGGAGGTGGGCCCTATAGTCAGGATCCCACCCACATCCTTGATTATGGGATCGTAGTGAAGTCGTGCTCAAATCGACGGGAGCAGATTAGGTGAGACCCTGGCCTCACCCAAGACAGTGCGACCCTTACTGTGGGGCCCATCTTGATTTATGTATTATGTATCCAAAGATTCCAAACCGTCCATCCATTTTTCGAGATCATTTTAGGGCATTATCCAAAAAATGAAACAGATCCAATTATCAGGTGGACCATACCATAGGAAACAGTGGTGATTGACCATTAATGCGCCACAAAAGTTTTGGATCTTCCCTTCATCCAAGCTCATGTGACCTTATCAACAGATTGGATGGCAAATAAACACTACAAAAACATTAAGGTGTGCCCTAAGAAGTTTTTAATGGTGGGGTGTTCAATCACCACAATTTCCTAGAGCACGGTCCACCTGAGATTTGCATCTTCTTCATGTTTTTGGGATCATGACCTAAAATGATTTGGAAAAACGGATGCACGGTGTGTAATACATACATCAAGGTAGGCCCCATGGTAAAGGTCGCATTGTCTTTGGTGAGGCTAGGGTCTCACCTAATCCGCTTCCCAAATCGACGCAGATTGCCTATCAAAGCCTTTCACAGGAACTACGTGCGACGTGAAGCTAGGTGGGGTCCGCGGTAATATTCGTGAGAAATTTACTCCATCCATCCATTTTGCCAGATCATGTTAAGAAATGAGCCAAAAAATGAGGCATATCCGAAACTCAAGTGAGCCACATGATAGGAAACAATGAGAATTGAGTCTTCACCGTTGAAACATTCGTGGGGCCACAAGTTTTGGATCAGGTTTATATTTTTGTGTTTTCAGTTTATCCCAATAGGAATGACCTTATGAATGGTATGGTTGGCACATAAAGATAATGGTGGACCCTAAGGAGGTTTCAATGGCAAGCATTTCCCTACCCACTGTTTCCTATTGTGCGGCCTACTTGAGTTTTGGATCTGCCTCGTTTTTGTGCCCATGTCCTAACATGATTTGAAAAAATAGATTAACGAGGTGGATTTCTCACAAACATCACGGTGGGTCCCACTAATGTAGGGGCATTTTCACACTGGGCTCGAGTGGGGTCGCCTGTTAGACGCAGGGGCACACTCGGGGTGGGTGACCCTTGCGATTTGGGGTCCACGGGGGAGGTCTCGTGTTCGAGACTCCTTACCAGGAGTGAGTAATGCGCATTTCACACCGGGCTCGAGTGGAGTAGCCCGTGGGATGCGGGGACACACTCGGGGTGGGCGGCCATGTGATTTGGGGCCCATGAAGGGGGTTCGGCCGAGGTCCTAACCCACGAGATGTGGGGCCTGGGCTATGAGATAAAGAGATTAGTTTGCCATACTCTAACAGTTTGAGCTTTTAAAGCAAGTGGTTAATTGTCCTGCATCACCCACTCCCACCTAGCTTCCTGTGGCCGGAAGTTTGTCCAAAAGGCTTTCACACGTAATCCGCCTGAGGACGTTAACCAATGAGTTGGGTGGGACCCTGATCGTGGGGCCACCTCAATGAAATACGTTGTATCAATACTGTCCATTCATTTTGGTAGATCATTTTAGGGCATGAGCTAAAAATGAGGCAGATCCAAATCTGAGGTGGACCACACCACACGAAACAGTGGTCATTGAATGACCACTGTTAAATACTTCTTGGGGGCCACAAAAGTTTCAATCAAGTTGATATTTGTGTTTTCCCTTCATCCAGATCTATGTGATCTAACAACTATTTGGATGGCAAATAAACATTACAATGGGCCCTAAGAAGTTTTTAATGGTAAGCGTTTAATCACCATAGTTTTGTTTAGTGTGGTCCACTTGAAATGTGGATCTGACTCATTTTTTGGCTCATGCCCTAAAAAGGGTTCTAGTCACACTTTAAGTCATCCTGTAAAAAGGGCTTCAGAAGCCATTTGGGGAAAACAGAAAGAGGGTTCCAGTCCTTCTGGAAGCCTCAAAACCCTCAAATCCTCTCAAAATCTCAAAAAGAAAAAAAAAAGGAAAAAAGAAAAAAAAAGAGAGCAGCAATCTTCAAAGATTCTTTGCCGAAATCGTTGTTCCTTTTCAAATCTATCATCTATTCGTAGAAAAAAAAGGGAAATTGGAGTTTTTTTCGCACTTACGGAAGAATGACACACCGTTGTCAATTGATCAGTTGGCCCTACCAAAAGCTACTTCCGATAAGGTAATCCTCCATCCTCCTGTACAGGTACCAAAATTATCTTTTACACGGATTTGAAAGTTTTTTCCTCTTATTTTTATTTTTATTTTTATGATTTTTTAACGTATTTACACACTCCCTCACATTCCCGATAACATCAAGCCTTTTTATCATCGAAATGGGTTGTTGGTGTATGGTATAGCCCGTGACAGGGGTAGGTACCTACAACGAATTTTTCGCGAAAATGAAAATGTCATTGAAAAATCACCGATATTTGGAAGACATACGAAATAAGTGGGTTTCAGCTGCAATGCCGGCGACACTGATATTATCAGTGATATTATCGACTTCTTGCCGACAACGCAAACACTGCATATAATATGGGTATGTATTGCAAGACACTCAAATGGCAATATAATATTTTCAAACGGTATTTGAACCCTGTTTTTTAATGCGCAATGATTGATGCTTGCATGTTGAAGGAATTGAATATAACCATGTAAAGCCTTTGTTCGATGGGGTTCAGAGTGCTTTCAAAAGATGTCTGCTTGGGTGGATACAATATGCTCTTTGTTGGGCATGGATTTGAATGTTGGTGGCCTACACAGGTTTGAGGCATCTTGATTTCATAAAATGGATTGTGTTCAGGTTAATGAAGATACACTCATTGAGTTGATGTACTAATCTGATACAGGTCTGGTTGACGCATAGGGGCATTCTGGTTTCTAAAACTCAAGTATGTGATTTATCACTTGAGATACTTACTAGTATACTCGTAAATAAAATTGGGTTCCTAGAGAACTTAAAATCTTGAACCAGGCAATGATTTTTTTTTCTTTTTCTTTGAGAAGTAACAGAGAATTTATAAAAGAGCGCTGAGAGAGCGTACCAACTACAAGCCAAGCCGAAGCAAAAACACGCTAGAAAAGCGAAGAACAAACTTTCAACCCAACTATACAACAGGCCCATTCTACTAAAAACAACAAAACCCTACTAAGAATCATTTCCCTTGTACAGTTCTCGTTTCAAAAACATCTTCCATTCATCTCTCCCCAAATTGCCCAGAGAACTGCAAATAGGCCAAGCCTCCAAAGGCCCCTAGGCTGCTTCCGCAAATCCACCCTGTGCCACACCAAGAGAAGGTCACCACCCACTGACCTTGGCATGACCCAAACCACGCTAAAGCTTCTAAGAATTCCGCTCCACAATGTCCACATGCTGTTTGCGAAGGGGCAATGGATAAAGAGGTGATTCACTGACTCTGCATTTGCCAAGCACATGATGCAAACATTCGGGATCACCATTGATTGCTATTGAAGATCATCCACTGTTAGGACTCTCCTTGCCAACCAGCCATCCAAAAGCCGCGAGGGCACTAGAAGATCACGCATATCTAGCCTTCCTCTCCTCACTGCCCCTCAATGACCTGTATAAGACAAATAGGAGGACCATACTAGTTTTATCCTTATGCCAAATCAATTTATCCTTCTCCCTCCCCAATCGGGCAACATTGTTGGATGTGGTTTCACAATGCTACAAACTCTTCAACCTCATCATGAAGAAGAGCTCCTTGGCATGGGGAGACCAATATAAGAAAAACATCTTGCCACCTTGATATCTGTTCCCGTAGATAATGGAGTCATTCGCAGGAAGTCCACCTGCAGGAGCAATCTTCAACCATACATCTTCCCAGAATTGAATTTTCTCACCATTACCAAGGGAGAAGCTAATGTTCTCCAAGAACTTTGCCTTGACAAAAAGCACACCCCTTTCTAAATAGTCAAAGCTTTTGTACATAGGGGAGTTCCTAGTGCTCCATCCACCATTCTGGAAGTACATAGATGAGCTTTTTAAACACAAAAATTGCAAGTACTCAATTGAGTTTCAAGTCAACACAGATTTTCCCTTGAGTGCCCATAGAGCTCCTTTATTTTATTTTATTTATTTATTTTTGTTTTTTAACCTTGGGTTTGATTCATTGTTAATTTGCCAAGCAAGGAAAAAAAATATCGTCTTTAATTTTCTTTTCTATTAATTATTTCCATCTTTAATTTTCCTTCAGATTCATAATCTAAGTTTCTTGGCTGCCCTATTCCTAATCGTGCTTTATGTTGATTCAATGGTCTTGATCAGAAGTCCTAAGAAATGAGTTCCAGTCAATTAATTTGCTAATGGTAGCAATCACAAATTCATTTTGCAGCATTTCGCTGGATGCACTGGCTATGGTCATGATGAAGCTGGTGGACGCGAAGCTTTGGACAGAGCTTTTGCAGAAATTGTTGGGGCAGAATCAGCTATAGTTCGTGCACAGGTTTTAAAAGCTATAATGCTATAGGTTTCATTATCTGTCCAGAGAATAATAGTTCTTGTGCTTACTTATTTCTTACCATTGTGCTGCAGTTTTTCTCTGGCACACATGCCATTACTTGTGCTTTATTTGCTTTCCTAAGGCCAGGGGATGAGGTGAGCTATTCCATTAACTCTCCACATGACCATTAATGAAAACAGTGTGGCTGTAGTTATGTAATCCTTTCTAGCTCATTTTATTCTAGAATCTGGTTTATGCTGATTTAGTTATCAGCTTTTAGCTGTTGCTGGTGCTCCGTATGACACCTTAGAAGAGGTTATCGGCATTAGAGACTCTGGCGGATGTGGATCTCTTAAGGACTTCGGAGTTACATATCGCGAAGTTCCGGTAAACTATTCACTCCGGTAAAGTTTTTCTTGATTTCAAGCTGCCATTATTCTGATATTGTGCATGGTTCAGCTTGCAGAAGATTGGGGTCTGGACTGGGATGAACTTGCTGTTGCTTTGAGACCCCAAACAAAATGTGCTCTCATACAGCGGTCATGCGGTTATTCATGGCGCCGCAGTTTAAGTGTGGAGGAAATTGGAAGGGCTATAAAGATTATTAAGGCAAGTCCTCTCATGTACTTTAAGCTGGACAGTGTCCGTTCTCACCTTCACTCTTAGCAATCACATATTAAATGAAAAATAATGTGTCAAAATTAAGAATCGGTTTAAGCTATTTAAAACATTGGGTAGACATTGAGAAAACATGGCGAAAATGGTGGGATTTCTTAATGATATTTCAGCAAATGCTAATATTCACATATTTGCATATTTAAGAATAAAATCATAGCAAGAAAGATGCATGCATAATAAGTTTCCCTTTAATGGGGGCCTAAAAGCATGTATTGCTAACTCTGGAAACGTTACAGAAACATTGGGAAAATGGTGGATCCATCCATCCATCCAACCATCTATCCATGCATGCATGCTCATACATACATACAACACATATGCATGATCCATCCTTCCATCCATGCATGCATACGTACATACATACATTGACACATACATATATGCACACATGCATGATCCATCCATCCATACGTGCATGCATACACACATACACACATACATGTATGCATGCATCTATCCATCCATCCAACCAACCATCCAATCATGCATACATAAATACATGCATCCATGATCAATCCATCCATCTATGCATGCATACATGTACACATACATGCATTTCATTATACAACCATGCATTCACTAAAAAAAATTGAAATGCAATTTTTTTAATAAATAGATTTTCGACGATACCAATACTTTGGCGATATTATCGATAAGAGTGCCGATACATTGGCAATACAAGTGCTATTTAGAATTTATACAGTAAAAAATATCGTGATACATTGGTGATACTTTGCAGTATATCATCAATATGTCACTAATACTTGGAATTTTTGATACTACCAGTGCTATAATGCTATTGGTGTCACCGAGTTGGCAATACCGATAATATCGCCGATATTTGGAACAATCCATATACTCAAGAAATGCTCACTGACACTTCCAATTAGTGGATTGTGCTTCTCCATATAATTATTCTAATATTTATAACTTTATTGAGTTGATTGACTTCACATTGAGAAAAAGCATGATTTTTTCTTTGAACACTCTCCTTTGCTTTTATTTGGTTATAAATTATAAATATAAAGAAAATGGAGTATAGTATTACACTTCAGCATTGTCCATATGTCGGACAAGCCGAGTTCACTCGGTTAGTTTTGCAAATGATCAACTGAGTTCTTAAACTATAGTTCTCATAAGTGGCCTCTTTCATGGTTTCATTCATTCCCACTCATTCACAGGCACTGATTACATCCACTCACATGTATTCATAGCGTCAGATTAGATGCCTTCACTCACGAGACCGAAAATTAACTTCAAGATTGTTATTGCATGCCTTTACTAGAACTCTCATCAGCTTGATGTATGTATTTTTGCAGATGCAAAATCCAGATTGCATGGTCATGGTGGATAATTGCTACGGTGAATTTGCGGAAAGTGTGGAGCCTCCAATGGTGGTATGTGATGGGATTATAGTTAGAAAAAAAGAAGAAGTTCAGGCGTTGTGAGAAACGCCGCCCCCCCCCCCCCCCCCCCCCCCCCATATGAAAAAATAAACAACTATTGGAATTCTAATTAAATCTTTTATAGAAAAAAAAAACATGGATTATAAATCTCATTATCTTTCAAAAAAAAAAAAAAAGGAAAAAAGAAAAAAGAAAGAAAAGAAAAGAAAAAGAAGTAGCAAAAACATGGATTATTTTTAGGCATTGAGCTCATAGCTCCATGGAAGATGCTCCTCACTTCAATGTTGTGCTCGTGTTCAAGCCCAGCTTACCTATAAAGAAAAAGCTTGGATTCACACCAAGTATTTGACTGGCTGGGTTCATAAGAAACTCTTTTTTCCCCCCTTTCTTTTCCATCGATGTCTGTGCAATAACACTATTGGTCTCAACAAAATTACACTTTTGTACTGCCATCCATGCAGCTATGATGGGAAAACCCTCTGCCCTTGCCTCAAATGAAAAGCATAACAGAATCCTAGTAATGTTTGGCAGGGTGCGGATTTAATTGCTGGAAGCTTGATAAAAAATCCAGGTGGAACCATTGCACCCTGTGGTGGATATGTTGCAGGGAAGAAAAAATGGGTGAAAGCAGCGGCGGCCCGTCTCTCTGCACCAGGCCTAGGAGTGGACTGTGGATCAACCCCTGGTGATATAATGCGGGCACTTTTCCAGGGTTTGTTCCTTTCACCCCAAATGGTTGGAGAAGCAATTAAGGTGATTGCATTCTGCATGTTACTAGTAGAAACCAATTGAACCTCTCTACCTGGCAGTGACCTTGTTTTCCTTTCCTGTTATCAGGGAAGCTTTCTGATTGCGGAAGTCATGGCATCTAAGGGATATATGGTGCAGCCACTCCCTCGAGTTGCTCGTCATGATACAGTGCAGGTTTGTTGTAACTCTATGTTACAAGCATGCTTCTCTATTCTACAAATATGTGGGGCCTTCATGAGAGTTTGATGCTGATGGACCTGCCTATTATGAAAAGAGAAATCTAAGACTTGAACAAAACCTTATTTTGCTAGCCATTACAAGTGGGGCCCTTATTTCTCTGATTCAGACCATTGAGCTGATGGCCTCAACCATGGATGAAGGTTTTCGTAGAAATCTTGCTGAAAATTTCTTACCCTTTGGTCACTGGCCTACAAAACAGATCATAATCATTATTTGGGGTTGGGTACATTAATCTTTTTCCGCCATCCCACTCTATCAGGGCCATAATTTCAGCTAGACCATAAGTAATCAAGTCTTTTCTTACAACCTCCACCTCGGCTTTCCCCTTGCCATGTTAGAGCCTTCATGTGTTCCAACTACCAACTCACTTCTTTTAACCGGTGCAGTTCTAGGTCTTCTAACCGATGAAACAGACTGTTTGGAAAAAAAGAGGGCGGATATTGGATGGCTAGTATCTTCCAATATGGAAGAGTTTGGGGCATCCACCATACACCGTGGGATCATGAGATAGATTGGCTAGGTCAATAAACCAATGGATCCCATTCATACATGTGGTTGCATCAGCTCAGTAGTCACTTTGTGATACATCAGGAGCTCGTAGTTTATCTGTGGTAAAAAATAATGTGTATTTGTGTAATGTTTATTTATTTATATAATGTTAGTGCATTGCAAAATACCTGTTTTTTGGTCGGACCATGTTTGTTGATGGCATTAGAGAAGTCAGTTTGTGAAGTATGATGACCATGTGGCAATTGGGAGCAATGTTCAGAAACTCATTGATTCACTCGAAACTTAGTTGCATTTGTTTTGGCAAGGTTCATCATCATCAGCATCATCATCATAGCTTGTCCCAGCCATTTGGAGTCTGTTTGGTTAAGGATATGAGTATTAAATCTGAACTCGAAAGACTAATTTCTGAATAGAGTCCGAGACTTAGAACTGTGTTTGAGAGTGCTAATAGAAGCAGCTAGCATGTATGAGTCTCAATTGCTATGGTTTATTTCAGGCAGTGCAGCTCCGAAGCCGAGAGCGTCTACTAGCTTTTTGTGAGGCCGTGCAACGAAGCTGCCCAGTAGGTTCTTTTATCAAACCAATTGCAGGTTCATCTCCTGGATATGCATCAGAGGTTTGGACATTCTCGAGTTCTATTCGTGTTTATTTTCCTTGATTGAGAATCATATATGTTATTACTATAGAGAATGTTAGTGTATAGTAGTGGCCCTTTTAGTGTAAGTGCATTTGCACACTTTCCTCTTCTCCTGCGGTGTACTATATGCTCTATTATAATAAAATATTGTGTGTTAGGGCAAGCAAGCCTAATACAACATTTTTCCCAAACTCTGCTCCTCTCTCAATCTTTTCCTCTTTTCTTCACATTATAATCATCAAACCATTCTCTACTATTACATTATCTGTTCCTGAGATGCAAGCCTGTATAAGCTCCCTTAAGGGCAAGGTGTATGCCCCAATTGGAAACAACTTTAAATGATTTCTCTAGTGGACCATTTTATTTCTGTTGTGTTGCCTTTTTACCCTTGCACATTCAAGAGGAAGTTTCAAGAACTGTACACAAGAAATGCATTGCAATTTTTTATTTTATTTTATTTTAATTTTTATTTAACCACAGCTGCTTTACCAGTCTGATTTCTTGGTTGCCCAGTGTATCTTCCTGCATTTTATCATTGGGTGAAGTATCTCTTTTGAAGGATAAAGTTAGCTCAGGAAGTGCCTATTGAGAAGAAATTAATGGACCAGCTTATTGTTCTTTTCTTAATAAAATTTTGGTGAATCTTGATCGTGGGGGGTTGTGTGTGGTGATCGGACTTGTCAATCGGGTATTACGGATGTGCACATGTGTTTGGTGGACATGGTCACCCCGCCTCTACTATCGCAGCTAGCTGTCATGCCCAAGGATCCATCTTCAGATACTCGGCCTCCCAGTTCTTATCCTCGTCTGTCCTCGACCCTTCCAGAGTGGATACCCCTTCGCAGTATCAGGGCCCACTAAATGGACAAACGCTGTCTGTTTCTAATGGGCTCCATTTGTATGGACAATCTCAGAGAATGGTGCCAGCTCAGTTATCTCTCGAGGCTTCCCCCTCATTTAATGCAAATACCAACCTGAATGCTACCTTGGGCCTAGAGATGGACATGTGTCTCCCTCTCCCTTCTTTGGCTCCAGAAGATCTTTTATTGCGAAGGAAGGTTCCTTCTCATCACCTTTCTCCAACTGTTTGATCAGAGACGCGTGGCACGCCTTGCTTGCATGCTATTGGTTGTAGAGACAATTGTTTTGCTCAACAGGTGGTTGTCTCCCTGCTTATGCCGTGTGTCTCGGTGTCTCACTCTGGTAATTATGATGGAGAGGAAATGATATAAAGTCTGTTTTTCGTGAGCCGGATGTTTTGCCAATTGGCAGGATTTTATTGGAGAGAGAAGAGGTGGTTGCGGATATCATCCAATCCTTAGCGTTCCCGGTCATTCTCCCATTAAGTGCTTCCTCTAGAAAAGTAGAGGCGATTGGCTCGACGTCTAATGAGGTGGCTTCTCCAAGGTATTCCGTATTGGTAACAGTGGTCATATGGTCACCATTGTTACCGATACGGGTATCAGTCATAACGGCTGATAGAGGGGCATAACGATTATTACGACTCCTGCAACGGTTTTTTTTTTTTTGCTCTAAAAATTCTAAAAAAATATCTAGAAAATATAAAATAATGTAAATATTTCAAATCTTTATTCATTTTTTGTTTTGAATATATTTATGGTAGCATAACTGTCCACTCTTTGGTGAGAGTGTTGTATTGGATTGTCTGGTGAATTTATGAACATAGTTATGTGTCTCTAATATTTACAAATCACAATCAAGCATTAGAAATAGAAATCGAAAGAAAAAAAAAGAAGCATGTATACCACTTTTTTTGATTTTTTGAAAAAATGGCCCTTGGAGCTTTTATTTGCCCAAATCTCTTTAATCTACTATTTTAATCCTAAAAACTATAGTACGAGTGGTTGAAATCTGTTGTAGAATGATGTGGGCAAGTTTTTGGAATGAGAAAAGTAGGAAAATGAGAAAAAATGGGATTTGAATTGGCATGGTTGGAAATGAGAAAAAGTACGAGTGGTCGAAATCTGGACAGATTTCTAGTATCCCCTAATTGGATCTAGCATTTTAAGTTTGTTTGCTAGTGAGGCCTTCCCAAACTTAGGTCAGATCATTGTCCTATTTTGCTAGAGGTGGAGGAAATTAATTGGGGACTGAGACCTTTTAGATTTGAACTAGCATGGTTGGAAATTGAAGGTTTCCATTCTATGGTTTCTGATTGGTGGTCATCTTTTGTTATTGATGGCTTATTGGATTTTTTTTTTTTTTTTTTTTTTTTTTTTTTTTTTTTGTTAAGAAAATGCAGCTTCTCAAATCTAAGCTTAAAGTTTTTCACCATGAGGTTTTTGGTCTCAAAGAAGCCCAAATGTCGACGATGCTCAACGACATCTAGGCTTTGGATTTCAAGGAGAAGGAATGCCCTCTATCAGATGAAGAGAAGTTGAATCGAGCTAAGCTTTCCCTGGAATACTCCTCATGTCTCAAGGAAGAAGAGATAAAGTGGCTTCAGCGGTCCCGGATTGTTTGGCTAAAAGAAGGTGACAAGAATGCTAAATTCTTCCATGGCATAGCCAATGCCCGGGTGCGGACTAACTGTGTCTCTTCTCTGGTTGTTGATGGTGAGAGAATCTCAGAGAAAGACAAAATTTGTGATACTATCATCCATTTCTATTCCCAATTGCTTTCAAGTGAAGGTATTTCTCGCCCCCTAGTAGATAATCTCCATTTCGATCGCTTATCTTTAGAGGATGCCGAATCTTTGGACAAACCATTCTCTTCGGAGGAAATTAAGGCCATTGTTGAAGAGCTGGGGAGAGAGAAGGCGCCAGGCCTTGATGGATATCCCTTAGCATTTTTCCAGTCGTTCTGGGAGTTGGTTAGGGATGATCTTGTGAGTTTGTTAATGGCTTCTTTGTTTATAATCGTTTCCCTGTAGAATTGGGATGCACCTTTATTGCCCTTATTCCTAAATTGGAAGGGGCAGAAAAGTTGAGGGATTTCAGACCTATTTGCTTAATTAGCAGCCCATATAAGGTCCTTGTTTCTCCTTTCTAGAGCACTATTGTTTTCGGTAGACAGATTCTGGACCGTGTGCTCATTGCTCACAAATGTCTGGATTCCTGTTCTAGATCGAGAAGTCCTGGCATTATGTGCAGGCTGGACCTAGAAAAGGTGTACGATCATGTAGATTGGTCCTTTTTGGATTATGTGCTTGGTCGTATGGGCTTTGGGGAGAAATGGAGAGCCTGGATTATGTGCTTGTTCGTATGGGCTTTGGGGAGAAATGGAGAGCCTGGATTAAGTCTTGCCTCTCCTCTGCCAAACTCTTAGTGCTTATCAATGGGGCTTCCTTTGGTTTCTTTCGGTCTTCTCGAGGACTGAGGCAAGGGGATCCTTTATCCCCATTCCTTTTCATCCTTGTTTCGGAAGTTTTTAGCTGCATGCTCTCTAGAGGTCAAGAGGTGGGTCTTTTCCAGGGCATTAGGGTGAAGCTTTCCTCATCGCATTGGCCACCTTCAATTTACTGATTTTTTTTGCAAAGCTAAAGATTACATGATTGATTTCCTGAGTATGGCTGTTTGTTGGTTTCAAGTTGTTTTAGGCTTTAAGGTAAATGTTTCAAAAAGAGAGTTCAACATCAACATATCAAAAGATGGAACTGCCTTCTTGGTGGAGTCTTTTGGATGTGGTGTGGGATCCCTCCCTACCACATAGTTGGGCCTCCCCCTTTGTGTGGGTAAACCTCCTCTGTTCATTTGGGATAAAATCCTTGAACGTATGGAAAGAAAGATGTCCCCTTGGAAGAGTAAGCTGCTCTCCCTAGGGGGCAGAATTACCTTAATCAAGGACTCTTTCTAATCTGCCTCAATACTATTTGTTCCTTTTTCACTGCCCTAAATCTGTCATTGATCGGATTGATAGACTCTGCAAAGTGTTCCTATGGCAAGGGGGTTCCTTGTCCTAGAAGGTTCCCCTTTTAAATTGGAAGGAGGTTTGCACCCCCTATACGGAGGGAGGGGCTGGTATTAGATGTCTTGACTTGGTAAACGAGGCTCTTTTGGGGAAATGGGTGTGGAGGTTTGGATTCGAGTCATCCTGTCTTTGGAGATCAATCCTGGCGGCTAAATATGGGTTGTCCCCCTACCAGTGGTGGACAAAGCCCTCTTCCCTTTATCGCACTTCTTTTATCTGGAAAGGGATTGTGAAATTAGCTCTGAAAAACTTTCCAAATCTTAGGTTTGCTTTAGGGAACAGAACGAGAATCAAATTTTGGGACGACTTTTGGTGTGGTTCGTCACCTTTCAGTTCATCCTTTCCGTCTTTAGCGGCCCTAAATTCAGTGAAAGATTTTTCAGCAGTTGAGTGTTTTTTGGGAGTAGGTGAGGAGGGTGTTTGGGTTCCGCCTCTAAGAAGAAATCTTTCGGATGATGTGTTCCAGGAACTTACCTCCTTCCCATCTTGCTTACAGGGTATCTCCCCCTCTGCCATGGTTGAAGATTCTTTGCACTGGTCTTGGCACGTTCTCTCTACCTCTCCCCAGCGAGGCTTGCTGATTTGGGAGAGGCTCACCACACGGGAGGCGTGTGGTCTTATGGTGCCCTTCTTAAAGTTTCAGTGTTCGTGTGGCTGGTTGGTAGAGATCGCGTTCTCATCATTGATAATTTGAGAAGAAGGGGAATGATCCTCCCAAATGCACGTCTTCTTTGTCTCCAGCACGAAGAGAGTGTCGATCATATTTTCCTGCATTATTCCTTTATGTCGGAGATCTGGTGCTATGTTCTTCAGATGGCCAACTTCTCCTAGGCGATGCTAGCCATAATCACCGAGCTTTTCCACTCTTGGCACATGGAAGATGGTGGCTCTCTAGGTGGGAAAAAGGGGTGTTTTATTTTCCTTGTGATCCTTTGGGTGATTTTGTTGGAAAGAAATAATCACTGCTTCCGTAACCTTGTATCGGCTGGGGTGGTCAGCCGTGTCTTGGGTCTGTTTAGGGATTGGGCTCTGTGATCTTCTAGCAGTTCTTTCCAGTCATGGGGCTGGAGTGTTGTATTCTAGTTTGTGTGTTTGTTTTTATCTGGGTTTTTCTTGTGTTTGCTGTTTTTTTTGCTGATAAAATCTTCACCTTTCAAAACAAAAATTGGTGTAAATCTGCCGAGAAAAAAAATTATATCCACAATTTTGACAGTCTTTAGTTATTTTAATGAGTGGAAGACTCATATGACTTGGTTCACACCAGCTGATCTGTTATAGCCTTGTGATCCCTAATCTTGTTTGTCATGGTATTGTAGATGCTTAATCCATGTTTTTTTTATTTTTTATTTTTTATTTTTATATTTTTAAAGGAAAAAAAAATTCTTTCTTCTTTTTGTAATGTGTTTTTCCTGGTTTTTCTTTTTTTGAACATGCGCACTGGTAAATGCAAGTAAAATTTCAAGTTGTGTTCTCGACTTCTAGGCCTCACTTTTCACCTTATCACTTTAAAGCCATTGGTGGGGGCTTTTGATTCAGAGCTGCATAAAAGATCAGCATGATAGAAACCTTATTGTGAAATGCTTCAAAAGTCATATCAGTGATGAGCTTTGGTTGAGAGTTTTGACCAAGAACTGCATAAAAGACGAGCACAATAAAAAACTAAAAAGGCTTCTAAATTCAGCTGATGAGTTGAAATTATTCTCTTCTTTTCTGTTTTTATGAAGTTACTGTTAACTATTAAAAAAGTCAGCTCATATGAGTGACGTTGTTATATGTAATCAAGTAGGTGGTGTTTGCTCATGGAACCTTCATTGATGGGAGCACGAGTGAGCTCTCATGCGATGGCCCATTAAGGGATCCATATTCAGTTTTCTGTCAGGTGCGTGCTTTTTTGTCACTTTATGGTTGGGTATCAAAAGCAGCCTAAAATGAGAGCAAGGGCAACCATGTTTCTAACATTTGAAGCTGTTTTTTATTTTTTATTTTTTATTTAATTTAATGATACAGGGGGGCACCCACTGGACTCAATGGGGGCTTGTTTTGGGTGAGGTTTTGAAATCCATATAAGCAAATGGGTCCACTTGATGTGTCATTCTTCACAATCTTGAGGGAGTTTTCATTACAGCAATAGAAGTAGGTTGCATCATCAAAATCGGTTTTGATGCTTCATCGGGGGATAGGCATTACACTCCTGCTCTCGTCGAATCAAGGTGTGTGTACGTTCGCATATGTTTGTATACATGTATGCATGCATGCATGTATGTATGTATTTTGAATGCAAGTCTTAAATGAAGGTTGTTAAGGAAAACATCTAATGGGGTACTTTCTTCATATATGCAAGAGAGCATGGATGAGTTTAATCCCATTTGCTTCTTCATAGTACCAATGAATACAATACTGGCTCTCATGACGAAAGCCATCGGATATACTCGTGAACGGAGTACTAATTGATATAGAGTTGACATTCACCTTGCATTGAAGCTCAGAGTCAACCATGGATGTGTTTCATCCCATTTGCTTCTTCATAGTACCAATGAAGATAACACTGGCTCTCGTGATGAAGCCAACAGATACACTCATGACCAGAGTACTAATCAATATAGAGTCGACAGCCACCTTGCATTGAAGCTTGGAGTCAACCATGAATGTGTTTCTGACCGTTACAATGGAGCTCTACTCTAAGACTTACTAATTTAATTTGCATGGACTTGCAGAGGAAGTATACAGATTGCTTCACTACTGTCAAAGAAGCTGAACGGAAAAACAAAGATGCAGATGGAAAGAGGGAGCCGACAAATTTTATTTTATTTTTGTGACTGGCCAATGATTCCATTTCAATGATTTGCTCAAATGCCAAGAAAAAGTACATGATAATGTTGAGTCTATTTGAAATTAAGAATTGATTTAGTAGGACTGTGTTACCCTGTTAGGTACCTTAGCTGAATTGTTTCTCAATTCATCCTTTTATATTATAATTAGCTTGATCCTTACATTGGTAATCTCAGTCCTCATAAAGACATTTTTCACTTGATGATGGTGTCGGTCCATGATCGAGCACTGAGAATGTGACTACAGGCTCCCACTTGTTTCAGATGTACAAGATGTTGTGAAGCTTGTAGCTAAAGAATGTGGAAGTCTACCACTGGCGTTTGTCACAGTTGGAGGGGCTCGTACGAATGTCGATGATGTCCATGAAGGCGTTGAATCAATTGAGAACCTAATTGACTGAAAATCGAAGGTGTGCAGGCCGATGTCTTTAGGTGGCTCAAGTTCAGTTATGATCACCTACGTAATGATAAGATTCGAGCCTGTTTCTTCTACTGCCCTCAATGTATCCAGAAGATTATGAGATCCCTGTGGAAGATGTGATTAAATATTGGATTTGGGAGGGGTTAATTGATGAAGTGGGGGAGATCGAAGCTGAAATGGACAATGGGCATTCAGTAGCAGGACTCATGCTTGCTTCCATGTTAGGGAGGGTCCTTGATCAATCCGAGCGCTCAAATTGGCAGAGATTTAAAGTTAATATAGGTTTAACAAAAAAAAGGAAGAAAGAGTAATGCTATGGCAATTCACCAGAGGCGATCGTCGAGCAATTCGCGGTATAACAGCAACACGTGTCCTCTCCTCCCAGTATGAGCAACATAGATTTCTATGGGCCCCATGATATTTATGTGAATCCAATCCGTCCATCGCCTGATACGACCCTTTTAGGAGGTAACTCAGAAAATCACGTCCTTTAAAAACTCAAAGAAGGGTACACCAGAGGGAACAATGAGATTGGATGCACACCACCATTGATTCTTCCTAGCACCAACCCAAGTCTTGGATAAATCTGCTATTTGGTTTTTCCCCTTCATCATCTATTTTCTCGCCTTATGAACGTGTTAGATATCATAAAAATATCACAGTGGGCTATGGAAGAGTTCAACGGTGGACGTCTATATTCCCACTTTTGTTGAGTTTTGGATCAGCATAATTTACGGGCTTACCTCCTAGAATGGGGTAATGATGGATGGATTGGATGTAACATAAACATCATGGTGGGCACCAAGAGATTCATGCTGCTCTGCTGGGAGGATAGGACACGATCTCACTGTAATACAGACCAATGGCCTCTGATCCAACCGCCATACAATTACTGATAGTGAGATAATTTGGAAGTAGACAATATCGCTGGTTGTTATTAACATTTGCACTTGAATTGGAGGTCACGTGTTCCAAAGGTGTACACTAATCCAGAGGTTAAATCTGCCTTTAGATGCAACATTGTTCTGAATTAATAACCAAATTGCAATGGTTTTCCTTTTCATCCATGGTAAGAGAATAGGTTCCAAAATATGGATCGGAGGTTAGTGTGAAAGTATATCTAGTTGTGTACGTGTATGTTTATTGTATATGTGTGTGTGTACACACACAATGAATGGGCCAGTTTGGGTTAGGTCTCAACTTGGATTTTGAACTGTTTCGGATTGGATCTATTCAAAATTCTGGTTTTCAGGCCTGAGCCCAGCCCATCAAGGTGGGCCCACAAAACTTGGTGACATCACTTAAGTCTCACTGCTCAACTTGGCAGTAGCTAATCCGCCTCCCTCAGTGTGAGTGTAGGGGAGAGTCTTTTTTTCAAAGACTCGCTCTTTCGCAACGCGGCGGAATCCCAGCCGCTCTTCTCATCCTATGGCATACCGGAAGGCTCGCACATAAATTCCGTGTGATATGGCTAGTAGGAGACCAACACTAATATATATATATATATATATATATATATATATATATATATATAGAGAGAGAGAGAGAGAGAGAGAGAGAGAGAGAGAGAGAGAGAGAGAGAGAGAGAGAGAGAGAGAGAGAGAGAGAGAGAGAGAGAGAGAGAGAGATGCTCACTCCACTTGTTGGCAAAATTTGAATTGTCCACGCCCCATGGCTCCCCATGAAATCCCTAGGCCCAACTTTTACCCTAATCTAAAACTTTCATTTTGCCACGGCCGAAGTATTAGATTAAGATGCCATGAGTTATAGTCCACCTAGCAGGTGACTTCTAACTTGCTAATTGCAATAGACATTCAGCCCCATGAAATATGTTATGCATTTAGGGGCCGTTTGAAATTTCAATTACAGTGGCAATTCAAGGTAAATGGGTAATAATTATTTACTCTGTATTTCTAGTTGGATTTTCACGGTGATGTTGACTGCTGCCTTTATTTATAGCACTTCTCACCTCACCTGAGGAGAAAAATGTTAAATCGTGGGGCCCACCATGATGTGTGTGTCTTATCCACACCGTCCATCCCTTTAGCCAAATCATTTTAGGGCATCAACCAAAAAATGAGTCAGATCTAAAGATCAAGTGGACCACACCATAGAAAACAATGGGAATTGAACTCTTAACATTGAAAGCTTCGTGAGGACTCCAGAAGTTTTGGATCAAACTGATATTTTTGTTCCCCTTTATCCATGACGGTGTGACCATATGAATAGGTTGGATGACAAATAAACATCAATGTGGGGCTTAATGAGTAGTTCAAATCAATTGATTGAGCCGTCTAAGAGCAATTGAGCTTTTCTCATTAAGGCGTGCCAATTGTAAAAGGATATTTTTTCACATCTAATTAGTTTTAAGAGAAGGGTAGTAGCATTTGAGATTTTAAGGAATTAAATGAGATTTTAAAAATAAAGAAGATATATTTATGAAAATTTAAAAATCTATATGCTTAGAAACCATCTACTTAGATTTATTCAAGCAAACATGAGGCTTGGATTTGACCTGCTTCTCTCTTTTTCCTCTGAAAATTTCTCCCAATTTCTCTCCGCTAATTTCTCCATGACAAATGAAGTAACATCAATTAACCCATTAAATAAGCTAAAGCTTGTAATATAATAACAAGTTGCAGGACTTTGACATTGCCGTCATTGAAAAGATAACCTAAACACTTCATTTTAAAGAAAACCTTTGATACTCTGACACATTGTGTTTGATAATCTACAGCCTCTTAGAAAACTCCAAGCTTGGCATACAACTAATTTACATCAAACTGTCCAAATTATGAATCCAAGTTTAGATGCATCGTGAACCAAAAATCATGCTTATTCGATTTCATGACAATCTGATCCATCCATATTTATTGGACGGTTGTCCTAGTTCAACAAACAAGTGTCCACAAATCAGAGACCTCAATTCCCCGAACGACACTGAGTTCTATAGTTTAGTTGGTTTTATTTGAGTGATTGTGCGTCCCATAAACGATTTTCTTTTACTTGTGAAGGCATCAAGAATCGTAGTCTGCCAGAGTATAGAATAATTTCGGCTTAGAGAGTTCTAACCCCATGTGCCTTTGTTTGACTATTGTGAGTTTTGAATTGATTGGTTGACTATTGAAGTTTTCGCCTTCTTCTTCCCACTGTTTCCTTATCGATTTCTTATCTCCTTCCACCGTCCATCCATCCATTGGTAGTACAGATTGCTCATAGTGCCTTTTTCTTGAAATTTTCGTACATCCACCGTCCGTCCGTCCATCCATCTGTAATACAGGATTGCTCATCAGTGCCTCTACAAGCCGTTCGATTTCACCTCTATCTACTTCTTACTATTTTCGCTCATCAACAGTCGACCAAGAAGCCTATGCCCGGCACTGGTTGAGGTATGCCAGACAATTGATTTAATAGACCATGCTTACATTTTGAGTAATCCTGCATATTGAAAAAATAAAAAATGTTTCAGTTACATTAAGTCCAGATAGATTTTATTTTTTTAAAATCACACTGATAGGATCATCCAATCCATCCTTAATGGATTTAATCTTGCTTTTTGTTGCCATCATTTTTCCAAGCCATGGATGGGAATGGTTAGGGTTTCTATCAAAAATGATTCTTCATTATCATAAGCAGTCTAGGTTGGGCCCCAGCTAATAAACCGATCGAATTGTTTATTGACCTGGTTTTCTGTATATAACCTTGACTGTCCATATTAAAGGGTAGTGATCAGATGGTTATGGTTGTCCGGGTCAGTGTGATATTTACATGGGAGCGGATTAGGTGCGGCCCTTACCATGGGGCCCATGTTGATTTATGTATTCTATATCAACACCGTCCATCCGTTTTCCTATATCATTTTAAGCATGATTGCTAAAATGAAGCTGCAGATCCAAATCTCAGGTGGACCATACCATAGGAAACAGTGGTGATTGACCACTAAAACTTATTGTGGGCCACAAGTTTTGGATCAAGCCGTTTTTTTTCCCTTCATCTAGGTTTTTGTGACCTTATCAACAGGTTGGATGGCAAATAAACATTATAGAAAAATTATGTGGGCCTAGGAAGTTTTTAATGGTGCAATGTTCAATCACGATTGTTTCCTACAGTAGGTCCACCTGAGATTTGGATCTACTTTATTTTGGACCCATGCCATAAATGATATGAAAAAGAGTCCGGATCCTCTGTTATCAGGTCAACAGAGAATTCCTGATACCCTATTCCTCATTAGTCCACGTCACCACTCACTAAAAAAATAAAAAAAATAAAAAACAGCTTCGAATGCCAAACCATTAGGGTAACAGGAATTCTCTGTTGACCTGATAACAGAGGATCCCGACTCAATGAAAAAATGGATGGATGGCATGGATTTAGAATACATACATCAAGGTGGGCCGCAGTCTTGGGTTGGGGTACACCTAATTGGCTCCTTGAGAAACGATACTATAGGACGGTAGTGCTGAGTAAAATTGGGCCTTGCATAGTGTATGCATTACATCCAGACTGACCATCAGGTGTGCGTTTCCACGGTTGGCCTGGAGCCCAAAAATAAGATCGATTTGAAAAGTAGGTGGAAGTCATACCATTGGCTGCCCATTGATTTTAATGTTGTGTGACTTGTGTCCCACTTGATGAATGGATTTTCATATCAAGTGATCATCATGGTGTGTCCCATATATTTCATGCACTAGATATTCTACACAGGCCCCACATGAATCAGAAAACATCTTGAGTTTTCGCCTGATTTCATGTTGACCGGATGAATAGTATGAACGGACTTGATTATATATACACAACACGGTGGGTCCCCTACTCCACGTTCCCTGTGTTGTGGCCCATACAAGTTTTGGGTACGGCTGTTTTTGGGAATCTTGGGGTTTTCCAAGGTGACACAGCTTATGTACCGGTTGAATGATGTGAGTAAATCACTGGCCCACAGTATTAGGAGAGCTCTCTTAATTTAATTATTTCACTTTCACGTGGAAGACTCATCTATTTTTTGTTGTTTTTTACTCAAACACTTGGCATATTTCATGCTCATTGTTCTTACTTTTTTTTTTTTTCTAAAATAATTTTCTCATTATTTTTAGTGCTCTGGACACAATTCATCTCTACATTCACCTTGCTCATACAAATTAATCTTTTGACCATCGGATTTCGCTGTTGCTAATCGACGGTTTCCACATCAACAATATACCACTCGCGTGCCTACAAACCCCAGCTAGAGCTTGAGGTAGTCCCAAAAACCAATTCAATGGAGCATGTTTTTACCATTTGGGTATCATTGCAAATTGCTTAATTAATGTTTCAATTATACTATTAGTTGATTATTCTTATCAAGTGTTGAATGTTATTTCATGGTAGATTATTTGGTGAAAATTTCCTTATTCGTGGTTACTTGTAAGAAATCAATAATGGAAATTAACCACAACTTAGTACATTTTGTAGAACATATACTCTAGAATACTTGAAAAATTCCTTAACATGTAGCTAACCATTGAGAAGGAATAAAATGGCCAACATTCTCTATTCAACATGGTTCTGAAATTTCTGTGACTTAAGACTCTAAATTCAGCCCAGCTGACTCTGGAAAACTCACTGTTCAGGAACACTTGTTGACTTGTCTCAATGATAACTGACTCACTCCTCAGTCAAACTAATCTTTTGGGAAACACCAGCCAAGTTGCTAGGTTCGAGTATAAATTGCTTTCTAATCACCGTTCCAATGATCCAAAATGAATGGGCCAAATCTTTGACCAAAAAGGGTCTAATAATGGATCTAGACTGTCAATCATGTGGGTCCCTCCTTTACTTCCTCTTATATTTTGCAGTAATCGGTTAGATTTATTAATCTATCAATCTAATCAGTGGCTAATAAAAAGGGGCACCATCCTTGCTTCAAGGCCCAGCTGCTATGGATTCCCCAGAACTAACCTTGAGCCTACCAAATACAATAACTGATTCAGGCCCAGACTCTCCAAACTTGAACAGCCCTAGCACAGGGACAGAAAAACAGCAGCACCACCCATTTGTACAGATCCACTTCAAAAAGTCCAAATCCCTCTACCATGCCAAAACCGCACAAGCAATCCCTTTGCTCTCAAGAGTCACTTCTATTTGATGAACTTCACCATCCTATCAACACCCAACAAGTTGCATAAACCATTTATGAGGAAATGCTGTGCTATCACTGATTAGATCCTTCATCTTGTCACCCCATTTATTATTCTCACGTTACTGTCTAGAGTCACTTTGATATTATGATCTTTGGCCAACAAAATCAATGGTTTCGATAGTTTCTGACAAAAAAAAAACCATTTAAAATCATGGATCTAGACCATCTATATTCTAGGCCAAATCTCTTCTTCCTCTGTTCCTCTCAACAATCATTTTGTCTGATGATCTTATCCTTCAAAAACAGAAATTTATCCTGGAAATCCATGGCCAACAAAATGGACGTTGTAGGGAAATGGACAGTCCATACTCCATATTAATTATACTACAAATTATTTAATCATCATTGCTCCAAACCATTCATGATGTATGCCCAAAACTTTGTTTCTCCCTCCCTCAAAAAAAAAAAAAATCACTTTGATCAGGTTATCCTAACCATCCAATCTAGGGTAAGGGAATTGAATATCTATATTTAATTATACTAGAAATGTCCAACCATTGATGTAGACCATCGATCACATGAGTTGGTTAAGAGAGTTGAGCACTTCTTCATCCTTCCTAGAGCTCTACAAAAGAAAAATACCATTGATTTGCTATATATATGGTAATCCTCTCTTTTACAAGACCATTGACAATAAAATCCCCAGGAAAGTTGTGTAGATTTTCGACAGGATGCGAAAGCGGACTACTACTGCATTGCTTTTAGAGTAGGCTTCTACAGCCTGAAATAGGGGAACAGTAAAGAAACTTCTAACTGCATCCTTGACCAGCCAAAGAGTAAAACGAAGAGCTTATAGAAAGTTAAAGGTTGGAATTCACCAATAGATTTACATGTTATCTCAGCAATTTGTAAAGATGGCCATACATTGGATTTGTTCCTCGAGGTTGCCCTAATATAATCATGCAGCTGCTTCCTCATTATCTTGTAGCTCGATCTCAACTCATACAAGTGGACTTAGTCATCTCCGACCTCTCATCTTATTATTTTTTTGAAAGATCACTGAAATTCATTAAAAGAGGGAAAACAGGAAAGAAGAAAACACACAGAGAAACAAACAAAAACAGAAAAAACAAAGTGAAAAAAGAATAATGAGAACCCATAGTCAAGTGGCATCTTGTTATTTTATTTACAGGGGGAAAAAAAAAGAAAGAAAGAAAGAAAAGTGGCATCTTATTATTTACCCACGGGAGTAAAACACCTGATTGGTTTTCTTCAGTTGAACCAGCTCATTTTCTTTCGTCTTTTCTCTTGCTAATTGAACAAACTCTTCAATATGCTTTTAGTTGTTCCAACTCTCAAGGTCTGATATGTCTGCTTTCATTGTCTCATGCAGTGACCATGGATTGTTTTAAGGATCATTTTGAAGTTGTGAAGTTACTGTGGAATCCACTTGCTCAACAGATAATTTATGTGATTGATCTGAACAAAAATGTGGAGCATTTGAAAACAAAGAGGGATAGACTTGTTGCTCGAGTACAAGATGTGAGTGATAAAGTTGAGAGAGCTAAGTTGCAGAGGATGGTTCCCCTAGCTGAAGTGAGCAATTGGTTGAATGAAGTTGAAAATGTTAAAAATAAAGTGACGGTCATTGAGAACAAATTTGAAGAATATAATAGATGTGGCATAGGATGCTTGCGCAATTATTGTATAGGTTGGAAACTAAGCAAAGGAGCTTTGGAAAAAATTTCTGAAATGGACATGCTCATGGAAAACGGATTATTTGAGGGCGGTGTTGCGATCGATGAGCTACCAGCAACAGCACATACCTTACCCATGACTTTTCTAAAAGGTAAAACATCAGCCGAAAAAACATTAGATCAGATTTTAGATTGGATAATGGATGAAAAAATAGGAATCATTGGCATATATGGGATGGGAGGGGTAGGAAAGACGACAATCATGAAGAACATTAACAATCGTCTCAAGGATGCCAAACTTTTTCATAGTATTGTCTGGGTGACTGTGTCGCAAGATCTTGATTTGAAGAGGCTACAAGCAAAAATTGCGAAGAATGTTAAATTGGACTTGAAAGAGTGTGACGATGACGAAGAGAGCAGGGCAACAGCATTACATGAAGCATTAATGAAGAGTCAGAAGTTTTTGCTCATCCTAGATGATATGTGGAAGGCATTTTCACTAGAAAAAGTTGGAATTCCTGAACCTAGTGAAGAGAATGGTTGCAAGATAGCATTGACGACTCGATCATCGGATGTTTGTCGTGGAATGAAGACAAAGAAGACCATTAGAGTAGAAACACTTTCTGAAGAGGAAGCATGGCTTCTATTCAAAGACCATATCGGTAGTGACATGGAGCTGGATTCAGATGTAGAAGCTGTCGCGGAGCTTGTGGTTGAAGAATGTGGAGGTTTGCCACTGGCGCTCGTCACGGTTGGTGGGGCTCTTAGGGATGTTGATGACATTCATGAATGGAGGCACGCATTGAATCAATTGAGAGGCTTAACGACTGACATCGAAGGCATGCAGGATAATGTCTTTGGGCGGCTAAAGTTCAGTTATGATCGCTTGAATGATGACAAGAGTCGTGCTTGTTTCCTGTATTGCTCATTATATCCAGAAGATTACCAGATCCCTGTAGAAGAGGTAATTACATATTGGATTTTGGAGGGGTTAATAGATGAAGTAGGGGATACTGAAGCTGAAATTGACCACGGGTATTTCATAGTGAACAGACTTGTGCGTGCTTGCATGCTAGAAAGCGGCATCGATTACAATGGCATTGAGTTTGTAAAGATGCATGACTTACTTAGAGATATGGCGATCATCATAACGAATCATGAACCACGCTTCATAGTCAAGGCTGAGAACATAATGGAAGAGCCTTTGAAAGATGAGGAATGGGTAAAAGATGTTGAGAGGGTTTCCTTGATGTACAGCGGAATCAAGAGTCTCTTAGAAACACCCAACTGCTGTAAACTCACTACCTTGTTTTTGCAAGGTAATCCTCTTGAAGGTCATATCACTCCATCCTTGTTTCAGCATATGTGTGTCCTCAGAGTCCTTGATTTATCCTATGCTAGCATCAAGTGCCTGCCTGACTCACTTTCTAATTTGGCGAACCTCCGTGCCCTGGTACTAAAATGCTGTCGGTTTTTAACCACAGTTCCTTCACTAGCAGGCCTGAATGAGCTGAGGCTATTGGATCTCTCTTCCACAGCCATTCAGCGACTTCCGCCAGGTATGAAACGATTAAAAAAACTAAGATTCCTCGACTTATCGAAAATGCACAATTTGAAAAGGATTCAGGCAGGACTAGTATCTAAGCTTCTCCGTCTCGAGCACTTCTCGGCATTGTACAGCCACTTTATTCAGCCATTCAAGGCCCAAGAGAGAAGCCTATTAGATGAGATCACAAGACTAACTCGGTTGGTTCATCTTAGACTCTCTTTTCCTAATGTGGCGACCTTCTTACATTACTGCGAATCTGGGCAGTCGCAAAAGTTGAAGAAATTCTCTTTCGATGTCGGATATGGGGACAGAATGTCTATGAAAGCAAACACCTGGTTCTCACAGCAATACGATTTAGATTCCGTGAAGAAACGCTTTTTAGATTCCGTGGAGCGTTCTGTATTTGTAAATGACCTGCAAGTCGCCACTAGAAAGAATCCCCTCTTAATGCCTGCCAATACAAATGGCTTGTGCATCTACAAATGCCCCAGCATGGAGTTCATTGATAATGCCTATTTCCTCACCGCCTTACAACACTTATCTCTTCATGGCTTACAAAATCTGCAAAGTTTCTATCAGGGAGCTGCAACACCTGGTGCCTTTCGAAGCTTGAAGGAGGTAACAATCAAAGAATGCCACAGGCTGAAGAATCTATTTTCGGTTGCGTCGTTGAAGAACCTCAAGAACCTTGAAACAATATTTATATGTAATTGCGAAGGAATGGAAGAATTAGTGGCCGATGAGGAAGAAGAAGAGATAAGTGAAGTAGACAGCAGTAATAATGAGATTATCATCACATTGCCTATGTTAAAGATTCTCAATCTTCACAAGGTATGGAATTTGAAGAAGATATGCGGCAAGCGACTTGTGTGCAGTTGTATGGTATCCATTGATATAAAAGCTTGTCATAAGCTGCAGCATATCTCCCTCTCCATCAGCACCACCTTGTCTATGACTCTTGAAGGAGAGATCCGAGGAACTAGGAAGTGGTGGGAAGCATTGGAATGGAACGATCTGGCCACTAAACCTCTCCTCTTCCCTCTTTTCAATGAAGTGGGAGATGATGAGGATGCTGATGAGACCGGCCTGTATCCGGAGGACATCGAATTGGTAATGAAAGAAGCAAGAGTTTCCAGGTCCAGTGCTGTCATGGCGCTTAGAGCGGCCGATGGTGACATCGTTTCTGCCATTATGGAACTTATAGAGTAGCACTAGCCAAGACACATCATCGCATTTCTCTGTGAGTTGCTTTCTGCTGGATTTACTTGTTTCCTGTTGTCGGATTTACTGTATTTCTTTAACGGTTATTGAGTTGTAGAATCGGATTGATATATGTGGGGCCCACTTATGATTTTTGTGATGAATCTATTCCGCCCATCCATTTTTCCATATCATGTTAGGACATAAACCCAAAATGAGGAAGATCCGAAACTCAAGTGGACCACAGGGTGGTTTCAACAGTTAAGCATTTCCCTACCCACTTTTTCTTGTTGTGTGGCCCATTTGAATTTTCGGTCTGCATCATTTTTCGGGTAATGGTCTAACTTAATGTGGAAAAACGGATGGACGGAGTGGATTTCTCTCAAACATCAGGTAGGCCCGCCACATCGGCAATCCGCGTATGTTCTAATGGGATTTTGGTTGAAGTATCAACGAGGGTTTTACTTTATTATCAGAATCATAATCTTCGACTATGACTCGGATTCCATAGGTGTAGCGACGTCGGTGCTGATCAAAGCTCCGTGGGCCCTGCAATGATGTATGTGGTTTTATCCATGCTACCATCCATTTTTCCAGCTCATTTATAAGCTAAAAAATAAGCTACGGAATGATGTATGGGGACGTGAACGGACTGGATGAAGGAATGGACAAATTGTGTTCTAGACCGTTGATCTGATGGGACACATTGTGGATGGAGATACCAAAAGTAATCTCTCAAGATAGGAGATCCTAACCCTTTAATTAGTGTCCTGGAAATTGACAGTAACAAAATAATTCAGTAAGTGCCTATAAAAAAGGAACAAAAGATTCATTGGGTAGGAGCTCCCATTGAGTATTGTTGTAGCACAAACTTTTTAAAACATTCTACAATTTAACTGCTCCTCTTTTACTTTGTGGCAGGGACACATAGATGGATCCTCTGAGTAGTATTGTTTTGGATAAAATTGAGATGATCTGATGTTTAGAGGCGAGACCGTCGAAGCAGAAATGGGCTGAGCAGGGTGACTCTACAACTGAGTCCGAACAAATTGGGGTAAGAACTCATCGGCTTACATGGCAACCTTGTCTTCGGTAGCTGACCCCAACCTCCGAGACCAAGACCCCATTCACCGACGACATTCATGTTAACTATTTATGATGTGGACTCAAAGTTATTTTTTGACTGGTTATGGTAAGTGAATAAGATTAAGACATTTCCTTTTCATTTTTTTTTTTTCTTTTTTAAAATTAAAATTGTATCTCTTAACTGATATCTACAAATTTCTCCCTAGACATCCCATCTTTCTATGTATAATTTCCCCATTGTTAGTGGAATAAACATACATATATGTAACCTTATGATTTAACATGACTCAAATGCAATGTTTATGGTGGGCCATGTCAATGGAAGCCATTACCTGTCCTTGAAGAGTGATGGGGACCCAGTTTGATTGTGAATGAAACACATTTTTCATGAGCTAGTGTTGTCTTAATACGTGTGCATATGGGGGATGGATGTTGTAGACTACTATGTGAAGTGGCAGATAAGTCCCAACCTTGAAGCATGGGATACAATACCATTCTAATCTTATCAGTCAGCAGAACAATTCAGGAATATAATGACAAGATGCAGAGTCCTACTGATTTTGGTCCCATGTGATGGCACTCCAAAACTAGGGTGTTCCACAGTTCACTTATGTTACAGAGACACGTGTCCTCTCCCCCCTACTCAGAGCAAATGTACCATGTACCCACTATGATGTATATTTGAAATCCAATACATTATCACCTGATACAGACCATTTTAGAAGGTAAACCAGAAAATCAGGAGCATCCAAATCTCAAGTGGACCACACTACTGGGAACAACGGAATAGGACACACACCATTGAATCTTCCTAGGACCCAACCAACGTCTTGGATAGAGCATATATTTAGCTTTTCTCTTCATCATCCTTGTAACCTTATGAACATGTTAGATATCATATAAACATCCCTTGGAAGATTTCAAAGGTGGACATCTCTATTCCCACATTTGCCTATGGTGGCCCACTTGAGTTATCGATCAGCATCATTTTCCGGCTTACCTCCTTAGAATGGGTTGTGTCAGATGAAAAACAGATTAGATGTCACATATAGAGCATGGTGGGCCCCAAGGAGATTTGTGTTGGTGTGTATTTTGCGTGTGCATATTTTTGTGTGGCCAACTAAACCCAGCTTCAAGTTCTTTTGATTATCTAAGCATTTAATTCCACGTTTTTTCTAGTTATATTTTTGTGTGGCCCACTCAACCTAGCTTCAATTTCCTTCATTTATCTAAGCTCTTAATTCCACATCTTCTTTTCAGTCTAGGGTTTCATTAAACATGGCACATTAATTTCATGCATGAAACCAAGGGCAAAAGGCTTATATTAAGAATGATTAACCACGGCAAGGGAGTAGGGTCTAAAACATGGGATTAAGGGCCCAGATGAGTCAAATGTGACTCGGTCAGACATCAATAGTCACCCCCTGTTCAATCCTAATTTGGGCATTTTTGGGCCAATTCACTCCCAACCCTGTCAATGAGTTGTGACTCGGCTCGAACCTGAAGGAATGAAATTTTTAGGGTCACCTCATTCCTATGATTGAATGCCCACCATTAAAAACGTCTTTAGAGCCATGGAAGTTTTGATCAAGCTTATATTAGTGTTTTCCCTTAGCTTAGGTCTATGCAACCTTCTTAGGTCTATGCAACCTTATGAACAAGTTGGATGGCAAATAAATATTATGGTGGCCCTAGGAAAGTTTCAACGGTGTCAATTTCACTACTTCTTCCTATGATGTGGTCCACTTGGGCCTTGGATGTGCCAAACTTTCTGGGCTCGTGCCTTAAGATGACCTCAAAAAATAAATGGACAACATGGATAAACCACATACATTACGGTGGACCCACAGAGCTGATGCAAGACCGAGTCAGGTCCGGCTAGGGGTAGGACACAATCTGCATCGTTGTATATGGATGCGGATTGACTGGGGTCCGGGTGTTGTTTCACTGTCATGGTAATATTTTTATTTTGAATTCCCTACACATGGAAGTCTGAAAGTGAATCCATACCATCTATCTGTGTAATTATATCCTTGTCTGAAAATACTCTACCGGATAAAGATATCCTTATGGAGGTGGCCTTCAATGGACGGTGATAATAAAATGGATTTAACAAGAGGATCCATCAAATGGACCGTCTGTCTCCAGCTTTCCAGCTGTCATGGATCAATTATTGTGAGAGGATCCTGTTACTTGGTGGTCCAAATCAATAATGTGATGGGCGCCATTATCATGGCTGCTTTTCTTTTTTTCTTATATATATTTTTCAAAAAGAAAGATAGTGGTGGGCCAAACACACTTTTCTTTTTCTTTCATCTTTTGGAAAAAATACATACTTTCCAAAAAGAAAGAAAATGGTGGGGGGCAAACACATGTTACCAAAATAAAAAAAATGAAAGGCAGCCTAATGTCAAGGATGGTGAAGTGGGTGGAAACTAAGGTGATCGTTTCCCTCCACTTCTTAAGTGTGGTGCCTCATCCACCATGCATGCATGACTTATATGCATTGCCATCCATGTCATCCCTGGTTTATGCTACATTGTGGATATAAGGAGCATGGCTGATATGTGTGGCCATCAACTCGATCTAGTTTTATGCTGCGTTGTGGATATAGCAGGTGGGAAGTTTCTTACCAATTGAACATCTAAGTATTAAATTCAATTAGTCTAATTTGATAGCCAGCTGTATAATTTTTAATTCACCAATTTCTAGTAGTTGATTGGATGGATAAGAACTTTCATCACCGGGGTTTTCCAAACGTGATCAATACATGATGTCCTCTAATGACTTGGACAATCTAGATCGTTAGATTAGCTTGGGATGTGGATTGCTAGCAATTGGGAGCTATGACAACTTTTGTTTGCCCATCAGTCTGTGGGTAGTAGGCATTGTTGAACTGAAGTAGTGTACCGAATCGATTGCACAAAGTTCGCCAAAAGTAGCTAATGAACTTCGTATGACGATTAGAAGTGATAGTCTTAGTAACCCCGTGTAGCCACACGACCTCTCTGAAGAATATATTCGCCACATGTGTCACATCGATGGTCTTCTTGCATGGAATGAAGTGTGTCATTTTTGAGAAACGATCTACTACCATGAATACTGAATCTATGCTATGCTATGTTCATAAGAGACCCGACACGAAATCCATGGATAGTTCTTCCCAATGGACATCAGGTACAGGTCGAGATGTAGAGACCCGTATTATGAGACTGACTCTTAGAGACCTAACAAATATGACAGCGTTGCACCACTTTACCCATGTCGCGTACTAAATGTGATCATTAATACCGTTTTTCAATAAGAGCTCGCTTCTTGTCTAGGTCAATGTGTTCACTAAAGTCACCTCCAAGTAGCTCTTGGATGATTCCAAGTTATAACTGACACTAAACAAATTGCTTCCAAATATACAAGAAAATCCACTAATTCACAAATCCAAACGGAGCCCTCTCATTAGCGCACCTAAACTCAGCTCTCATTTTCTTGAAATCAGTGATTCCTCGTTAGACACACCTAAACTCAGCTCTCACTTGGGTGTGCACCTTCCGGTCCCGGAAGGTGCACACCCAAGTGGGCTCCGTCAGGCACCTTAGTTTTAATGGGACCACCTTGATATTTACATGAAATATACTCCAACCATTACATTTTTCATCCCACATTAGATGTAAGGAGTTTCAACACGAGGTCTTGGGTTCGATACCCATAGGTGGTGAAATCCCACCATGCCTTGTGTGTGTGCGCCACGCCAACCATTAGATGTCAACCAAACAAGGCATGGGGCCAGAAAATCAAGCCAATAGGAGAGCGAATTATGTAAGACCACGAACTCACCTAAGATGGTGTGACCCTTACTGTGGGGCCCACCTTGATGTACCATATCATGGGAAGCAGTGGTGATTAAACGCCAGCCATTAAAAACTTGGATGAACGGGAAAACAAAAAAAACAAAACAAATATCAGTTTAATCTAAAACTTTAGTAGCCCATTAATGATACGGTTGTTCCACCCGTCCGTGCTTCGATGACCATGAACCAATAGATAGGGATACAATAATAAGAAACTATTTTTACAGTTTTTCCTCTCTCGCATGGTCTGCTTGATTTTTGGATCCGCCTAATTTTATTTGATTGCATTTCCTAAAATGATATTGTCAAACGGATGGACGGGTGGATTTCCAACAAATATAATGGTGTCCCGCTTAGCATCCTGGCGCTGTAACTTTCTGCCACAGGCTTTCGCAGTAAAACGTGTCCCCTTATGCTAGGATGCTAATGGGGGCCACCGTGATGTTTGTGATAAATCCACCCCATTCATCCGTTTTGTAAGATCATTTTAGAACATGTGAAAAAAAATACGATGGATCCAAAACTTAAGTGTGACACACTAGAGGAAACATTGGAGAATCAATGACCAACATTGAATTATTTATTAGACACAAAAGCTTAGTATCAAGGTAGGTTTTTTGTGATTTCACTACATCCAGGTAGAAATGACCTTATAAATATGAACATCAAGGTGGAACACATAAAAGTTTCTACTCTTTTCCCAAATTTCTCTCTCATACCTACTTGAGATTTTGAACAGCTGAGTTTTGGTCGCATGTAATAAAATAATCTTTTAAACAGAAGTACAAAATGAATTTGTCACAAGATATTACAGTAACTAGAGCTGTACACGAGTTGAGTTACCTCGGTCAGCTCGCTTGATTCGACTCGAAAAAGCTTGACTCGCCTCGGCTTAAAATTAAATTTGTACAGAGTTGAGCTGATTTTTGGAGCTTGAAAAAATTTCAAGCCGACTTTGTGCTTGCCCGAGCTCGACTCGACTCGGATCAACTCGAATCGAACCTCAACTCGAAACGGATCAGCTCAGTGACTTGGTTATTTTGATATGAATGTTGCTCACCGATTGTTCGATGAAATAACCTAACGAAGTGTTGGCGAGGATGGAATGAATATGTTTGCTGTTTGATTTTGATGCTACTTGCTGGCGTGTTTAATTTTGATAATGCCATTTAGGTTTTTAATGAAATGCTTGTATAATATTGCTCCGTTTTACATTAAGGGAGAAATTGAAAATGGATTCTACTTGTTTGAGAAAATGCCAATAGGCTCAATCTGCCCTCAGCTGCCGATGAAACTGAGCCGGGCTAGTATGACAGGCTCAAAGACCAAGCCAAGTTGAATTTGAGCTAGGGTTAGGTATTGGCGGAGCCGAGCCAAGCTGTGCCGAGGCTGGACTCGGTTCGACTCGTGTACCGCACTAACGGTAGCCCATGAACTATAAAAGTCTTGCAAAGTAAACTACATCTTTTCGAAAGGTTGATGCTTTAGCATTAACCTGCGTCCTTCGAAAGGTGGATGCCTTGCTAAGCTGAATCGTACTGACAGGAATTGAATTTGACGGTGCCTTACTTTTTCATGCTTGCTTAGCTGGACAATACAGATGAGGATTGAGAAGAGAGGGTTGCATTACTTTTCCAAAAGCGGGTGGGTGGCACAAAGATATATATGTGTTACAAATATATTGATTTTAAATATATTTTAATAATATATTATAATAAAGTATTTGTAAAAAAAATTGTTTGAAAAAAACACGTTTTTCAAGGTTTTGGGAATAGTCCCACATGGAAAAGGAAAGAGAAGGAAAATTGGTTTAAATGAAAACAGTGGAGTATTATAATATTTACCTACGTAGTCCGTGGACTATGGACCTTGCATGAGGACAGAATGAGAGTCCCTCTGATTATATAGAGGCTGAAAAATAGAGCTGTTGCAGCAGATCTGTAACAGCTGTGCAATAAGTGCAGGGTCTAGCTGAAACTGCTACATGACTAGCTCAACAGCTAGAAAACGGCTAGCTGCTGTCTCACAACAGTCAGCATGCAGCAGCCTAATGGCCCATGCACAACAGTCAGAAAACGGGCATAAAACGACTAGTTTTCTCCAACAGTTAAAAAACGGTCATGGGATTTAATTCCCTGGACCATAACCCACAGCCATCTTAGCTTATAAAAGGAGAGCCTGGATGGGTTTCCAAACCATCTCACAAACCAATCCAACACTACCATACGAATTAAGAAAGCCCACTAATCCTCTCTTCTACTCCAGTAATTCCAGCAACAAGACAACAAGGGTTTAACCATTGCAAGAAGAACAGACCAACGGTGTGGTCTAGGACGGTTCAACAGAACCAGTGGCTGAAGACTTGAACAAAGCAGTGGTCTAAAACACAATTTCAATTTTCTTCTTCTTTTTTTTTTTCTTCTGGGATTTTTCTTTGTTGTATTTCTGCCAGAAATTGTGTAATTGAGTTCCAATAGGTGGGCCTTCGTGTTTGCTAAACGCAGACCCACACCAGGCCTGTCGTATCCTAGAAGCTATTTGCCTGTAATCTATCAGCTTACTCAATTCACTTGAGTAGGGGTAAATAACGCTTTAAGGACAGCGTTTTCAAACGTGCTTCAGCTTGTCCTTAATTTTTTATTATCGTGATTTTTTCGATTTCCATACTATACAGAAATTATATCAATCTGTATAAAATTCTCAACAATATGCGCTCAAATACATTTCAATCATCTCCTTCAAAAGATTACAGTAGTATACAATTCTAAAAGATGCACATCCAAAACACAACATATTTAGACTACCCCAAACAAAGCAGTGGGAATGAAAACGTGTATCATTGGAATCTTCCTGAAGCTGACCATGATATTTATATTCCATCCAAGCCATTCATAGGGTTATTACCACTGAGATAAACTTTATAAAAAAATATCATCCTGATAAAAAAAAAAAATTGTAACCCACGGGTGTTCAATTCCTAACTGTTTTGTGTGGTATGGTCCACATGAGTTTTGTATCTGTCTGATTTTTAGAATCCTGACATTTGGAGGTATTCAAAAACAGATGGACAGAGTGGATTTGTCACAAATATCCCTATAGGTCGTACACAGGCCTGGGCAAAGGAATATCTATGTGGCCGGGCCACGGCGTGGTAGTGAACTATCACATTATACTTTTCGGCATTAAGAGATTCCAAGGCATTTTTGCTTTTTCCCACACTCACACTCGAACCCACTGCATATCATGAATCGGCATCTTGTTTGAGCATACCCACCTTCTCTTGCTTGCGTCTTTGCTTGTTGCGCCTTCTTCAACCTCAGGTTTGGCTTATTTAGTTTCTAACGTATGGATTTTTCTTTCTTTTCCTCTTAATTGTTTTTAAGATTAGATTCGAGGTTTTGCCTTTTTACGTTTGGTTACTGGAGATGTGGCTACTTGGGAGAGGTCGACCCACTCAGTCTGTCTAAATGGCCATGTTAATGGTTGGCCCATGGATGTAAACCACTGAGAAGAGATGATTCCATCTTTATAAATTGGTGTTTTTCAAATAAAGGGTCAAAAATGAATATTTGACTCAACAAGAGAAATGATGGCTGGGATCATCTTTCAACTGAGGTCATCCAGACTGACAGCCCAATTGATGTAGGGTGGGTCGGATACTTTCATGGCAAAGATGGACCAAAGACAGCCCGTGTTGGGAGCCTTGCACAAACCTTAGGATCTAGCCTCCCGAAACAAACCAGAATTATGGATAATAAAGCAATGAAATAAATCAAAGCATCAATCACACACCACACAAAGATTTTTACGTGGAAAACCCTCAAAGAGGTAAAAACCACGGGACCTCGTCCAGATCAACAATCCACATGAAGTAGAACGTTTACAACCTTCTTCACTCACGCAGGAGTGGATAAACAATGAGAAGAAAAAAAGAAAACTAGAGAGATCTCACCGATCACAAGGACGTAGAAGCGCTGAGACGACGGCTCCCTTCCACAAGCTTCCTCTCTCTCTTATCTCTTTCTCTCTCACCTTTGATAGCCCTAAACCCTTTAGCAAATCCCTTGCAAAGCTTTAGGAAACCCTCTTGCTATTTGTGATACCTAGAAAAACCCTAGGCAACCCTTTTATAGTTTTGGGAAACTCCTTTCCGCATCCCAGTTGCGAAAGGACTCAAATCCGCAGTTTTGCGCAAAATCGCGGAACAAACTGCGTAACCTACGACCGGTCCTGGATTTCCTACGACCGGTCGTAGCCACCCTCGACCAGTCCTAACTCACCCTCGACCAGTCCTAGCTACAGTAAAAAAACAGCAAAATTACTCGCTGGACTTTGAGTCGTGCCAGGGCTCGAACCTCCGACCGGTCGAGCGCCTCCCACGACCGGTCGAGCGGGGCTCAGGACCGTCGAAGACGGGGAAAAAACCCCATCAAATCTCCCCCTTTTTGACCCAGGAGGGATCCACCTTCTTCAAGCCAGCCAGGTTTCTACAAACCTCAAACTTGCCCTTGAGCAAAGCCTTGGTCATCATGTCTGACCCATTATCGTCCGTGTGGACTTTCTCAATGCTGTAACACCTTCTGTTCCAAAGTATCCCTGATCCAGTGATACCGAATCTCTATGTGCTTCGACTTGGAATGCTGACTTGGATTCTTGCTCAAAGTGTATAGCACTTTGACTATCGAAATACCACGTGCTCCTCCTGCTTTAGGCTAGTTCCTGTAGGAACCTTTTCATCCAAAGCATCTCTTTACATGCTTCTGTGACTGCGATGTATTCGGCCTCTGTCGTCGACAATGCTACGACCTTCTGTAGCTTGCTCTGCCAAGAAACCGCTCCCCCGCACAAACGTGAACATGAACCCCGATGTAGACTTCCTGGAATCTATGTCACCTGCCATATCTGCATCTGTGTAGCCCGCTAACACAGGTTTACCGTCACCATAGCATAGGCTCAACCTGGATGAGCCTCTTAGATACCTCAGTATCCACTTTACCGCTGCCCAATGCTCTTTGCCATGATTGACAAGATACCGGCTGACAACACCAACCGCATATGCTATGTCTGGGCGTGTACACACCATAGCATACATCAAACTTCCTACAGCTGACGCGTAGGGTATCTTCTGCATCTCTTCCACCTCTGTCTTCGTCTTGGGACACTGCCTGTCGCTCAATCTGAAGTGACCATCCAGTGGAATACTGACCGGCTTCGCTGCATTCATATTGAACCGCTCTAGGACTTTCTCAATATACCGCTCTTGTGACAGCCAAAGCTTCCTGCTACTTCTGTCACGGGTTATCTCCATTCCTAGGATCTGTCTAGCCGGGCCAAGTCTTTCATCGCAAAAGACTTGCCCAACTCCTGTTTCAGCCTGTCAATCTTTTTGATGTCTTTTCCCATGATGAGCATGTCATCAACATATAACAGCAGAACTAAGAAATCATCGTCTGAGAACTTAGCTGTGAACACACAGTGGTCCGACTCCGTTCTGTCATACCCATGTTGTAACATGAACGAATCGAACTCTTGTACCATTGCCGTGGGCTTGTTTCACACATACAAGCTCTTCTTCAGCCTACACCACCAATGCTCCTTGCCCTTGACTTCGAACCCCTCTGGTTGGTGCATGTAGATCTCTTCTTCCAGGTCACCATGGAGAAAGAGCAGTTTTAACATCTAACTGCTCTATCTCCAGATCCATGCTAGCCGCCAACCCAAGCAAACACCCGTATGGATGTCATCTTCACCACTGGTGAGAATATTCCTCGAAGTCTATGCCTTTCCTCTGACCAAACCCTTTCACCACAAGTCTGGCTTAAACTCGTCTGTGAATTCTTCTGCTCAACTTTCTTTCTGAACACCCACTTGTTGCTCAAAGCTTTCTTGCCCTTAGGTAATTCATCATGTCATAGGTGTGGTTCTTATGCAAGGATTCCATCTCCTCTTGCATAGCTTTCAACACTCCTCCTTAGCTCGTCGGCTAGGGCCTCAGAATAATCTTCTGGCTCTCCCCCATCGGTTAGCATAATGTACTCATGCGGCGAGTACCTCTTGGACGGCTGTCTGT
>JAJHSJ010000002.1:1253739-1334555 GCA_021015155.1 Magnolia officinalis
GAACTTTGATATTCTGACAAAGTGTAACGAATGATCTGCATGCATGCTCTTCTTCTTCTTCTTCTTCTTCTTCTTCTTTTGGTTTAAAAAGAAAAATTCATTAATAAAATAGGGAATCTGGCCTTCCAAAATCTCACTCTCCTTTTGCGAATGAAACTGTAGACTTGGCATATAACTAATTCAAATTAAACTGTCAAAATTATGTGTCCCATTTTAGATGTATCATGAACCATAATTACGCTTATTTCTTTAGCTGAATATTGGATCAATGGACATTTATTAAACGGTTAAAAATATAAATATATAATTGTCTTATTTCAGCCAATAAGTGTTCCACGAAACAGAGGCAGGGATTGTCCAACCAATCTGCTCGAATGTACTAAGTTTCACAATTTAGTTGGTTTGATACGAGTAATTAACTCACGTCATATGTACAATTTCGGACTGCTGGTGAACAAATCATGCATAGTACTCTGCCAAAGTATCAAATAACTCCCCCTTATTTTAAGACCATTTACTTCAATTAATAAAACATTGATGGAGTTGTATTGGGAGAGCTCTCTTGGTTTAAATAATGTTAGAGAAGTGGTTTTGACAAATGATTTTTTTTTTTTTTTTTTTTCTTTTTCTTCTTTTCTTTCTTTCTTATCCCACGGCCATCTGCGCTTGTTGGTTACAGTGAGCTTTGAATGACCGTTGGAGTTTTGGGCCTCAGTTTTGCACGCTATTTCCTCTGATATCGTTCCGCTGTCCATCCGTTCATCCATCTGTCCGTCGGTGCTACAGGATTGACACTTTTGCCCATCAACAGTCAGCCAATAAGCACAGACTATTGCAGGCTGTTTGGAGGTTGAGGTACGCCAGCCAACTGATTCAATAGATATTGCTTTCATTTTCAGTACCCTTGCATATTAAATTATAAGAATGGCATTCTAACGAAAAATACTACCTAACTGTTTTTAAAATTATCTCTTGGTACCTTCTAGAAAAGGTTTTTTTATTAACTTACCTCATTATTCAGTTATTTTGGAGAAGGTTTTTATTAACTTACCTCTTTAATTTGGTTATTTTTGCTTTGACACCATCGGTTAGAGAAATCTAATGGAAGCTAGATTAGGTGGGTTATTTTTTGTAAATTATAAAATCGCCCATTTGAATTAATACACATGCACCAAAAATTAGGCACCTTTAGTGCAATTTCATGTGTCTGACAATTTTAGTATGTACTTAAAATCAACATCGATGGTTCAACTCTCGGGAATCCTGGCCTGTCTGGTGGTGGCGGCGTCTGCAGAAATTGTGCTAGAGAATTGTTGTTCGCCTTCTTAACTGGCTATGGGTTTGGGTCTAACACCCAGGCTGAAATAAGAGCCATCTGGGAAGGCCTCATGCGGTGTGTGGATCTAGGTCTTAACAAATTGGAAATTAAGAGTGACTCCAAATCCATGATCGATACCCTTTCCAACTCTGCATTTCCTGCGTGGTCCATCTAGTACTAGATAACCAGGATTAAAGCTCTCATGGCCAATCAGGAAATCCAACTCTCCTCCATTCCTAGGGAGGCAAACTTAGTGGCTGACGCCCTAGCCCGCAAAGCCAACGACAGTCAATTACCCTCTTTCTACCGGTCCTAGTCTGAGCTCCCCTCTACTGTTAGAGGGCTCCCATTTTTGGATAGAGTAGGCTTAGGCAATTTAAGAGAAGGTTAACCCTCCTCTATATTCTGCTCACGATAGGCGTCGCTGTTCTTTTGTTTTTGTTGACAGCAGTGCCCGATTAATCTTTGTCTAGCCTTTTGCATTAATGAAATTATCCTTAAAAAAATATAATAATAATCTTTAGTATGTACTGCATGCACGAGCCCCTTCACGTAGTAAAAATGAATTAAAAGGGCAGTTTTCATCATTTACAAAAAATAGCCCACTTAAATATAAAATTTCTCTAACTGAAGGTACTTTAATGAAAATAATGTACTAAATGAGGTAGTTTAATAAAATATTTTTACACTGCAATGTAATTTTTCTCACAACAATTAGGTAATAATTTGTAAAAAAAACCTTTTTCTTTTGTAGTACATGTGTATATCTACGTATACATATTAGAAATGCCGCAGTGCTCACAGAACACTTTAAATTATAATTCTCCTGGTATGATTAGGTCACTTCACAGTCCATTTCCCACTATTCCCGGCTGTGTTGTAGACTTGAGCTTTAGATCTGCCCTCCTTTTTCGTCTCATGCCCTAAAATGATATGGAAAATTGTATAGACGTTGTGGATCTGACAATATCATGATGTGGCTAATGGAAGTTTCGCATGCCAACACTTTGGTTTTTTCTTCTCTCCTCTAGTGTGCTGCTCCAATAGCAACCAACAGAATTTATTAGCTTGTAAAATTTTTACAAGCCCCACAATGATATATTTCTTAGATCCACACTGATCATCAATTTTTTAAGATCATTCAAGGAAATGAGCCCAAAAACAAGGCGGATTCAATGCTCGGGCTGCACACACCATAGAAAACAATAGAAATTACACCTACATTGAAATATTCTTGGGGATATAGAAGGATCTTGATGAAGCTGATATTATATATATATATATATATATTATATATATATATATATATATATATATAATATATATATATATATATATATATTAATTTAATTTCTCACTCACTTTCATCCAAGTCTATGTGACCTTATAAGTAGGTTGGATGAAAAATAAACCTCGTGATTATACCTAGGAAGGTTTAGCAGTAGTTTGTTCAATCCCCACTGCTTTCTTGTGGTGTGGTCCAATTGACCTTTGGATGTGCCTCATTTTTGGCTTCATTCTCTAGAATAATCTGGAAATTTTGAATGAATACTTTGGTAATGCATAAATCATGGTGGGGTCAGAGAAGTTCCACATATTAAACGTTGTGTTGTGTGGTGCACAATCTATTGGGAGAAAAATCAATGTGTTTTGTGTGATCGGCACTTACATATACCAAGGAGAAGCGGACGGCACAAGATTTCCTGTACCTTCAACATAGACCAGCCGCACTCACATGAAGATAACCCATTTTTTGATAAGTATTGAAAATAAGTTTTACCAGGTAAGCCCTTAACAAAGTTACTTGGTCGACTATCTTTTCAGTTAAGGAGTGAATCTAAGTATAAATATGCTTTTCAAACATAGGTTCAATGGTCCCAGAATGTACATATAGTAAATTTCTTAGACGAGAATAGGTCCAATAATGGATCTACATGATCTGTGGATGCATCTGTTGGTTGGGATGAATTGAGATGGAGTCAGCCAAGTAATTAGAAAACGGCGCTCGTTGAGCCCTTCCAATGTAGAGAACGGATTTGCTACTACCCCCCTACCGACTAGCCCCATGGCTGGTGGTCGGTGCTCTGTGGGCCCCACAATGATGTGTGTGTTTCATCCATTCCGTTCATCTATTTTTACAGATCATTTTAGGCTTGATCCCAAAAATGAAAGGGATATAAATCTCAGGTGGACCACACCACAGGAAACCAATAGTGATTGGATATCCACCATTAAAATCCTCCTAAGGCCCACTACTGTTTATTTGACATCCAAACTGTTGATTAGGTCATATAGACCCAGATGAATGGAAAAAAACAAAAATCAGCTTGATCCAAAGCTTTGTGGGCCTCACCATGATGTATGTGTTTTTATCCATGTCATCCATTTTTTTTTTTCATCTCATTTTACAGCATGAACCCAAAAAAAGGCAGATCCAAAGCTCATGTGGACCTCCCATAGAAAGTGGCAATGATGAGTCCCACCACTGAAACTTCATAGTGCCCACGGTGATGTTTATTTTGACATCTAACCTGTTCATAAAGTCACATCAACTTGGATGAAGGGAACACACAAAAATCAGCTTGATCGAAAACTTTTATAGCCCACATGCAATAAATTTTCAACTGGGTGTTCAATCTCTACTTCTTGTGGTGTGATCCACTTGAGCTTTGGATCCACCTCATTTTTGGGGCCATGCCCTAAAATGATCCAGAAAAATGGACGGACGTTTTAAAAAAAAAAAAAAAAACCACATACATCATGGTGGGTGCACAGGGCTTTGACCAGTATGAGCTTGGCCCAGGATTAGACCATTAATCTTGTGCCCCCACGTCTTTGTCCTCCATTCCTCTAAAGAATCATTCTGATTTGATAACCCAAATCACTCTATCCTTGGTCTACAAAATGGAGATTGTACCCATGCTAGTGCACTATGAAGGCTCTTCAACTCTTGTTCATTTAGAGGTGAACATGCAAGCAAAACCTAAGATAGAAAAGAGCGGACAATATTCTAAACATGTTGTTCGCTTTGGTTATTTCATAAAAATAAAATGAAAATTTAATTTATAAGATTATTATTTTAAAAATTAAGAATTAAGGGCCTGTGGGCCTGTTTGGATGCCACTTAAAAATGAGTTCATTTTATTTTATTTAGTGCTAGTTATGTATTAAAGATCATTTGGGACTAAAAATATAGCCAACAATTTATATAAATTATAATCTCTAATTAATATGAAATTGATGTCAGATAAAATGAGATGAACTGAATTTTAGTTGGAGTCCAAACCGGCCTGACAGAATATATATATACATTATGATAACTTTATGTCTATATGAAATGACAATTACTCTTTTTGATAACTTATTATGTCAATTGCTACAAATAACTCACCGTCAAACTCATTTCTTTTATGTTTTTCTTTTTCTTTCTAATTTGAATTGTTGCACTTTTTTTTTTTTTTTTTTCATTTATTCTTAGTCATTCCAACATTCAAGGTATGATATGTCCACTTTCATTGTCTGTTTCAGTTACTATGGATTTTTTTACACCTGTTCTTGAAGTCGTGAAGTTACTGTGGGGTCCTCTTGCTCGACAAATAAGTTATGTGAAGAATCTGAATAAAAATGTGAAGGATTTGAGAGAGAAGACGAATGAACTAATTAGTAAAGAAAATGATGTGAGTACTGAAATTGAGAGAGCTAAGTTGCAACGGAGGGTTCCCCGGGAAGAAGTGAACAATTGGTTGAAAGAGGTCAAAAATGTTAAAAATGAAGTGACGGTCATTGAGAAAGAATTTGTTGAACTTGATAGATGCTGCAAAGTATGTGTGCCCAATTGTTACACAGGTCAAAAACTAAGCAAAAGAGCTTTGGAAAAAGCTTCTGAAGTCGATAAGCTCAAGCAAAAAAGTTTATTTGCGGGTGGGGTTGCAGTTGATCAGCTACCGGCAACAGTACATACCTTACCCACAACATCTCTAGAAGGTCAAACATCAGCAGAAAAAAACTTTAGAGCGGATTTTGGATTGTATAATGGATGCAAATATAGGAATGATTGGCGTATATGGAATGGGAGGGGTCGGGAAGACGACCATCATGATGAACATTAATAATCGTCTCAAGGATGCCAAGCTTTTTCATAGTATTATCTGGGTGACTGTGTCCCAAGATCTTAACTTGAATAGGCTACAAGCAGATATTGCCAAGAAAGTCGAATTGGACTTAAAAGAGGGCGATGACGAAGTGAGGAGGGCAACAAAATTACATGATGCATTACTGAAGAGGCAGAAGTTTTTGCTCATCCTAGATGATATGTGGAAGGATTTTTCACTAGAAAAAGTTGGAATTCCTAAACCAGGTAAAGAAAACGGTTGCAAGATAGCATTGACAAGTCGGTCATTGGATGTTTGTCGTCAAATGAAGACAGATAAAAACGTTAAAGTAGAAGTACTTTCTGAAGAACAAGCATGGGTTTTATTCAAAGAACATATTGGTAACAATGTGGTGCTGGCATCAGAAGCACAAGCTCTTGCGAAGCTTGTGGCTAAAGAATGTGGAGGTCTACCGCTGGCGCTTATCACGGTTGGTGGGGCTCTTAGAGATGTTGATGATATTCATGAATGGAGGGACGCGTTGAATAAATTAAGAGACTCAGTAGGCATGCAGGATGAAGTCATTGGACGTCTAAAGTTCAGTTATGATCGCTTGAGTGTCGAGAGTCGTGCTTGTTTCTTGTACTGCTCATTGTATCCAGAAGATTACAAGATCCCTGTAGAAGAGGTGATTAAATTCTGGGTTTGTGAGGGGTTAATAGATGAAGTGAGGGATATCGAAGCCGAAATTGACCACGGGCATTCCATAGTGAACAGACTCGTACGTGCTTGCATGCTAGAAAGTGACATCACTAATGGCATTAAGTTTGTAAAGATGCACGACTTACTTAGAGATATGGCAATTAGTATAACCAAGCATAACCATCGCTTCATAGTCAAGGCTGGGAACGGAATGGAAGAGCCTCTGAAAGATGATGAATGGTTAGGAGATGTTGAAAGGGTTTCATTGATGAGGAACAGAATCGACAGCCTCTCAGCAACACCAAACTGCTATAAACTCACTACCTTGTTTTTGCAAGGTAATCCTCTTGATGGTCATATCACTCCATCCTTATTTCAGCATATGTGTGGCCTTAGAGTTCTTGATCTTTCCGATGCTCGCATCAATTGCCTGCCTGACTCACTTTCTGATTTGGTGAACCTCCATGCGCTGGTACTAAGAGACTGCAGCAATTTATCCATGGTTCCTTCACTAGCAAAACTAAAAGAGCTGAGGCTGTTGAGCCTCTCTTCCACAAACATCGAGGCACTTCCTCACGGAATGGAAGGATTAGCAAACTTAAGATTCCTTGACATATCAGATATGTACAATTTGGAAAGGATTGAAGTAGGAGTAATATCTAAGCTTATCCATCTTGAACAGTTTATGGCATTGCCCAACAAATTTATTCAGGCATCAAAGCCCCAAGAAAGAAAGGTATTAGATGAGATGGCAAGTCTAACTCGATTGGTTCATCTTGGACTCTCATTTCCTAACCTAGTCACCTTCTCACACTATGTTCAATCTGGGCAGTGGCGAAAGTTGAAGAAATTCTCTTTGACGGTAGGAGTTATGACCCAGTCGATTAGTAATTTGAAGCAGTCTTATTACTATAAAGTACATGAAATCGACTTTTTATATGACTTCGAGCGTGTGGTACTGCTTAGAAAGCTGCCAGCTGGCACTAAAAGAAGTCCTCTCTTTCTGCCTGCCAACACAGTTGAGTTGGGCATTAAGAAATGCACAAATTTCTCCCGACTCTCGCTTCTCTCTTTACCGAATGTAGGGGGATTGAAATATTGCCTTATTAGTGACTGCAGTTGTGTGAAGTCCGTTTTGTCAGTTAAAGATAATGTCTCTTTCCTCGCCACCCTAGAACACTTAATCCTTGAAGAACTACCAAATTTGCGAACTGTTTGTCAGGGAGTTGCGACACCTGGCACCTTTCAAAGCTTGAAGACCATACTCATCTATGAATGCCACAAGGTGAAGAGTCTCTTCTCGGCTGGGTGGTTGAAGAACCTTCGGAACCTTGAAAAAATTTACATCGAAGAATGCAATGCGATGGAAGAGTTGGTAGCCAAGGAGAAAGAAGAAGAGATAACTGCAGCAGCATACGACAGCAATAATGACATTCCCATCACATTGCCTATGTTAAAGAATCTCTATGTTTCAGATGTAAATAAATTGAAGAAGATTTGCAGCAAGGTAATTGTGTGCACTTCTATGGTCTCCATTACAATAAAAGGTTGTCCTAAGCTGCAGAAGATCCCTTTCTCCATCTGCACTTCATCCGTGGCTTTTAAAGGAGAGATTAGGGGAACAGGAATGTGGTGGGATAAATTGCAATGGGACGATCCTACCACTAAACCTCTCCTCCTCCCCCTTTTCAAAGAAGTGAAAGGAAACGATGATGCTGATGACAACGACAAGGACAATAACAAACAACAATGATGATGATGAAGATGACACTGACATCGATGATAATGATGTAGAAGGAGAAGGAGAAGAAGACGACCACGACCATGATGATGATGATGAAGAATATGAAAAAGAAGAATCTGATGATGATGATAAAGAATCTGAAAAAGAAGAATCTGCTGATGATGATGAAGCTGAGAAAGAAGAATCAACCATTTCAACAAAATAGAAGGTGCCGTATTCCCACGCTATTCTTATATAGATACCACTCTCTTACATGGCTGCTGCCATTTCTTTTATTTATATTTTGAAAATGACCCAACCCAAAAAAAAAAAAAAACAACACATTATATGCTATTTATCTTACCTGCATTGGGATGCGTTCTAATAATCTAATTGATCAATCTCAAGTATTCACTGGCTCCTGTACACATTTCATAGGCTGCCATGCAAGCATCAAGTGATCAAGTGATCCTAAACATCATATAAATGGATAGTCAAAATCGCTTACAAAAGAATAGGTTCTATGAATAATTTGAATAATCTATTTGCAGGGCCATTGGGCATCACGTATGGTTCTAAAATATTCACATTTTCCATGTAATCCTAAACATCCCATCCATGCCAATCGCTCTTATCAATAATTTTTTTTTTTCTAAGAAAAGGCGCATGCCACGGGGATTTCATTGATCTTCAAAATTTTACAGGCATTCGGGTGGGCCCAACAAAAAAGACGGTGAGCCACACCTATCATATATCCACAGGCTAAACTAGACAGAAGGTTAAATTGTTGGCTATATTAGCCAGAGTTTACTTGGCTTTACAAAGCCTTGGGTTTGAGCTCACTGGACACGTAGAAGAGAAGAGAAGATTTGTATTTTTGATGTAGCTTTCAAGCTTGCTGTCTTGATTTGATTCCAAACGGATTACATGAGCTTCCTTATATAGACTTTTCCATCAAGGTGAAAAGACACAAATACCCATTTAAAATACACTAAAAGGGCATAGAATTAACTGCTATTACAAATATCAAATAAAATATTAAATAGTTGCTTGGAGAAGCTGAACAGCTGCATGGGGAAAACGTCCTGGACGCTGGAAGCTTCCTCCTCCGTTTAATGTCCTTGAGAGTAGCAACAGGTTTGGTTTGGACTTCCAACACTCCCCTTCAAACCAAAACCGGCTTCATTCCGAGCATCGTTCTCAGTCGTTTGAATGCATCTGTCGGTAATGCCTTTGTAAAAATATCCGCCACCTGTTCTGTAGTATGACAATATTCTAATTTCATTGTTTTCTCCTTCACATGATTTCTCAGAAAATGGTAACGGGTATCAATGTGTTTGCTTCTTCCATGCTGCACTGGATTTTTGGCTAGCTCGATTGCCGACTTGTTATCCACATATATGACTGTGGATCCTTCCTGCGGATGCTTCAGCTCCTTTAGAAGGTTTCTCAACCAAATTCCTTCACAAACGTCAGTAGACGATGCTGCTACGTACTCAGCTTCACATGTGGACAGGGCGACCACACTCTGCTTCTTCGAATTCCATGTGAAAGCAGTTGTTCGGAGATAGAATACATAGCCAGTGGTGCTTTTCCTTTCATCTTGGTCACCTCCCCAATCACTGTCTGAGTATCCATATAGCATTGCTTCATCATTGTATGGATAGAAAAGACCGAATTCCATTGTTCCTTTGACGTACCTAAGGATTCTTTTTGCGGCTAACCAATGTGATTCTTTTGGTGCTTCCATGTACCTACTTAGAAGCCCAACACTGTAGACGATATCCGGCCTTGTGATTGTGAGGTACCTTAGGCTCCCCATCAGACTCTTGAACATAGTCGAGTCGACGTTTCTTCCTTCTCCGTCCTTTGTTAGTTTTAAGCCCGTTGCTACAGGCGTGTTTACGGCATTGCAATTGGCCATCTTAAACTTTTCAAGCAATTCCTTGGCATACTTCTTCTGAGATATATAGATGCCACCATGTTGTTGCTTCACTTCAATGCCCAGAAAAAAGGACATGAGACCTCCGTCGGTCATCTCGAACTCCTTACACATAGCCTTCTTGAATTCATTAAACATCGGTCGACAGTTTCCTGTAAACAACAAATCATCAACATACAGGCATGCTATAAGCATATCGCCATGAGCATTCTTCTTGATGTAAACTGCATGCTCATATGGACATTGGGCGAAGCCGTTCTCTTGAAGATAGTTGTTGATGCGCGCATTCCAAGCACGTGGAGCTTGCTTCAACCCATAGAGGGCTTTCTTCAGTCGATACACCTTGCGTTCCTCCCCTTGCATGACAAAGCCTTCAGGTTGGTCAACATAGACCTCTTCTTCAAGAATTCCATTCAGGAATGCAGATTTCACATCCAGTTGGTAGATCATCCAACTGTGATGGGCTGCAAGGGAGATAATCATCCTCACAGTGTCAAGGCGAGCAACAGGAGCGAAAACTTCTTCATAGTCCACCCCGTACTTCTGTTTATAGCCCTTTGCTACGAGCCTTGCCTTGTAGCGATCGATCTCACCATCAGCATTTCTCTTGATCTTGTAGACCCATTTGACACCAATAGTTTTCTGACCATTAGGAAGCGTAGTCAGCTCCCATGTGTCATTTTTCTCAATGGCATGAATTTCTTCTTTCATAGCAATTCTCCAACATTCTTCTTTTATGGCCTCCTGAAATGTTAGAGGCTCATGATCTGCATACAGGCAGAAAAGATTGACTTCTTCAGTTTGCTTATAGATGTCGCTCAAGCTTTTCATTTTTATAGGTGCCATGGGTGAGGACGAGCTGGCCGAATTTTGACTTGATGGAGTGCTTTCAGGAGTGATGGAATGTACTCCTGGACTTCTGTGAACTGATGATGCGGCCGAAGAAGGTGTTACGGGCGTTTGCTCTTGACGGTCATGTCTTTCTTCATGTTCTTCTGTTTCGACTAGAATATCTTTGGTTGATTCTTTATCGTTCCATTTCCAAGCTTCTTCTTCACTAAAGACCACGTCTCTACTCACCACTACTTTGTTGGTTAGTGGATTGTAGAGTTTGTAGGCTTTAGATGCTTCACTGTAGCCGATGAAGATGCATTTTTCGCCACGATCATCAAGTTTCATTCTTCTTGCTTCTGGAACTTGAGCGTAGGCGACACACCCAAAGATCCTTAGGTGCGCCACGCTCGGTTTGTGGCCGCTCCATGCCTCTTGTGGTGTCAGGTTTCTGACGCTCTTGGTTGGACATCGATTGAGCAGGTAGGCAGTACATGCAACTGCCTCTGCCCATAAGCTCTTTGGCAGGCCTTTCTCCTTCAGCATGGTCCTCGTCATGTCGAGGATGGTGCAGTTCTTTCGTTCTGCAATGCCATTCTTCTGTGGCGTGTAGGCTGCAGTGTGTTGTTGCTTAATGCCATGTTCCCTGCAAAAATCTCGGAATGCATTTGAGGTGTACTCTCCACCTCTGTCAGATCTGAGTACTTTAATTTTGTGACCACTTTCAACTTCAACACGAGCTTTGAACATTTTGAAGATAGTAAAAGCGGAAGATTTTTCTTTGATGCAATACACCCAAATTCTTCTGCTGTAATCATCAATGAAAGTAATAAAATATTTATTACCTCCAAGAGAGGGTGTTTCAAGTGATCCGCAAATATCAGTGTGAACCAACTGAAGTGGTTCCTTTGCTCTTCTGGACTCTCCACTTGGGAAAGAGTTCCTTTGTTGCTTGCCGAGTGTGCATGCCTCACACACACGTTCTGGAGCTTCAATAGCCGGCAAGCCATGCACCATGCTTGATGAGGATAAAAGTTTCAGGCCACTGAAATGGAGATGCCCAAAGCGAAGATGCCATCTCCATGAATCATTCTTCACGAGTCCATAAAAATACTTCTCAGCCTTTGTGTTAATATGGAGTGGAAACATGCGATTCTTCGCCATTTGGACTTGAGCCACAAGTCTCTTGTGAGCATCTCTTATAGAGAGTGAGCAGTTCTCCATGTGTATGACATACCCCTTCTCAAGGAGTTGGCCGATACTGAGGATGTTATTTTTCATGTTTGGTACGTAATACACATTAGAGATGTAATTTGGCTCTCCATTCTTCTGATAGATTTTAACTTTTCCTTTGCCTATCACGGGTACCTTTGATGAGTCGCCAAAACTCACGTCGCCACGAACTCCTTCTATGAGTTCCACGAACAGTTCTTTGTTACCACTCATGTGGTTGCTTGCACCCGTGTCGAGATACCACACATCTGGCCGTTCACATGCCTTTTCTTGTGCGAGGAGGAGTGTAGAGACTTCTTGTTCATGGTGTGATGTTTCAGCAAAGTTGGATCGTTCATCTTGATCTACTTTGCTCCAACACTCAGAGGCATAATGCCGAATTTCTTACAATTGTGGCATTGAATATTCTTTGTGTTTCCACGACCACGTGTGAATCGGCCTCTACCATTTCCTCTTCCACGGAAATTGGTAAAATTTTGTTGATTTTGTTGATGGCTTGGATGAAATCCACGCCCTCTGCCTCTTGCACGATTGCTAGTGCCACGACCGCCTCGTTGTGTATGGCCATTCTTTTGTTCATTTAGAGTCAACTTAGACTCTAAGGCATGTTCAAGTGTTGAACCAGCATTCTTTTGCATTCGTTGCTCATGCACTTGCAACGATCCCATCAATTCTTCAATGGACAATTTTTCGAGGTCCTTTGATTCTTCGATCGCCACAACCACATGCTCAAACTTGGTTGTGAGAGATCGCAGTGCCTTTTCAATGACACATATGTCTTCAACTTTTTCACCATTTCTTTTTAAGTTGTTAATAATAACAATTAGACGTGAGAAGTAGTCAGAGATACTCTCACCTTCCTTCATGTGCGCTGCTTCAAACTCGGCTCTTAGTGTTTGAAGGCGAACCCGCTTCACTCGATCAACACCCTTGAATATGGTGCCAAGAGTATCCCAAGCTTGCTTGCTTGATGTTGCTTCGGCAATCTTTTCAAAGGTTGATTCATCCAACCCTTGATAGAGGAGGAACAACGCCTTGTTATCTTTCTTCCTTTGATTTTTTAGAGCCGTCTTTTCTTCGTTGGTGAAGGCGGCTTCTTCCTCCATAGTGGGTTTTACATACCCATCAGTGACGATCTCCCATAATTCTTGCGACCCGAACAACGCCTTCATTTGGATACACCACCTTTCATAATTGTCCTTAGACAACGTAGGAACCTGTGGCTGGATTTTGCTGGCCATTTTTATTTTTAAGGAAGGATGAACTGATTTTTTTAATGAAGGGAGAGAAGAATGGAATAGAAGATTTGGTTTTTTTTTTTTTTTTTTTTTTTAAAGATTTTTTTTTTTTAGCTGAAAAAACTTCTACAATCTGATTTTTTTTTTTTTTTTTTTTTTTTTTTTTTTTTTTTTTTTTTTTTTTTTTTTTATACTGAAATCTGATTTTTCTTGGCTGAAAAAAAAATGCGGAAATCTGATTTTTTTTAAAACAGATTTTTGGCTGAAAAACAAAATAGCTGAAATTTGATTTTTTATTTATTTATTTTTCTCGACTGACAAAAAAACTGCTGAAATAACTTCTTTTTTTTTTTGGCTGGGAAAAATAAAAAACCGCTGGCAACTTCAACAGGGAACTCAAAAAACTTGGCTTTGCAACAGATTTTTTTTCAGAAAAATCTGGACTTGGCTGAAAATGCTGGAAACTCTTGTAGAAAAAAAAACTGAACTCTGTAATGTGAATTTTTTTTTAAATAGATTTTTCTTCAGCCAGATTTTTTTCAAACAGATTTTTCAAATTTTGGCTTGGAAGAAAACAGATTTTTTAACGGATTTTTTCGCTGGGAACAATTTGCTGGCAGCTTCAAACAGCAAAAGCTTCGGCCCTCCAATCTGAATTTTTTTTCTTGAAAAAAAAAACTGCTGACAATCTCCAAGAAACAGAAACTTTTCTTAAACAGATTGTTTTTTTAGAAAATCTGTACTTCCCTGAAAAACTGCTGGAAAAACTTCCCCATAGGAGAAAAACCTGAGCTTTGATACCAGTTTGTTGGCTATATTAGCCAGAGTTTACTTGGCTTTACAAAGCCTTGGGTTCGAGCTCACTGGACACGTAGAAGAGGAGAAGATTTGTATTTTTAATGTAGCTTTCAAGCTTGCTGTCTTGACTTGATTCCAAACGGATTACATGAGCTTCCTTATATAGACTTTTCCATCAAGGTGAAAAGACACAAATACCCATTTAAAATACACTAAAAGGGCATAGAATTACCTGCTATTACAAATATCAAATAAAATATTAAATAGTTGCTTGGAGAAGCTGAACAGCTGCATGGGGAAAACGTCCTGGACGCTGGAAGCTTCCTCCTCCGTTTAATGTCCTTGAGAGTAGCAACAGGTTTGGTTTGGACTTCCAACATAAATGAGGACCTTCAAGTAAAAAACTCTATAAAAATCAAAACAGAAGGAAAAAACCGCCCGCCCCCATCACGGGCATCTTAACTCTCCAATCCCTGCATTATCTAGCACTAAAGCTCCTCTGACCAATCTCGAAAGTTGAGAACGGCATGTAAAGATTTTGTCTGGCAGCCATCACTTGCCATTCTAGATAGCGCATCAGCCACCGAATTCTGCTCTTATCAATATTATTTTTTTACTCTTATCAATATTATTTTTACCCGTAAAATGCATGTTGAACCAATTAAATAAACCATTCAAGTGTCGTCCCAATGCAACAAGGAGCTAACACAATAACTTATAGTACTTTTTAAATGTTGGATCATTTCTCGTTTATATTTCCATGAGTGATACCAATATAAGTTCCAATGGCTAGCGTACTACTGTCGCCCATGGTATGTAGTAAACATGACATACATGCATGCTGATCAGGACTGTCGATGGGTGGGACACCACTTTGATAGTCTCTATCAGGGTAGGGCCCGAGGGGTTAGATCAAGACAGAGAAATGGTGCACATTCAATCAGAAAATGGCACATCGACTGGATGCTAAAAGTCCTCTAATATCTGCCTATTTTGATTGAAGCATTGGCCCTCCGGATCGACAGTCTCAATCTCCACACGGTTTGCCCTGTGAGTTGTATGGGTCTTTCTTACTTAAAATAAAAATTAAAGGTTTGGACAATCCTGCTTATTCTTCTCTTTCATGGCTGACAAACGAACAGATGGCAAAATAAGAAGGTTATGCGAGATGGAGTGATGTTTGGAGGGGAAAAGTCTAGCAATCAGATGGCTCGGATCATTCAACGGCGTGTGTGTTTTTTGTCCGTGCTAGGGACATACATGACGTAGATGGAAGAGTTCACCTGTCGGATGAAATGCTCAGGTCAATTTTAACTTATTTATCCAATTAGGGTTTTGTTAATGTTATCAGATGAGGCCAAATCTGCTGTTTGTGATGAACCATGAATTTTCCTGATGTGCACTTAGTTTGTGTACGTGAGGCCATGGCTGTTTTATCCAAGCCATTGATCTGATCGCACCTATAATGGATCGATCGATGAAATATTTGCAATTGGTCAGCTCTAACATTTCCATTGTTGGCATGCAATGAATGGTTGAGAAGAAATCCACAGAAAGACCAATGAGTCGATGGTTAGGATCTTCCCCTCTAGAGATTTGTTTTCTCCGTACAAGTCCACAGATCAATGGCTTGGATTAAAAAAACCGTGGGCCATCCATGTTACGATCGAACTAGGTGGATGATAAGAAAGTTCCTTGTTAGTCACAACAAGGAAACCTGAGATCTTATTATTATGCACATGTGTGTATAGATACATGTATACGTATGTACATATACATATACATATGCATACATATATACATATGTATATATGTAGATATATTTCATTTAACAGTTTCAATTGATCCATTCTTGCACCTCTCTCTCTCCTCTCTCTCTCTCTCTCTCTCTCTCTCTCTCTATATATATCTATATATATATATATATATATATATATATATATATATATATATATATATATAGACACACACGCTGGATGAAAATGAAGAGAGATGGATGGGAAGGTCCAAAACACTTGGGTACTTTTAAGTACCTACAACCTAATGTGCTTAAAATCTATGCTGTTTATTAGGTAAACATACCTATGATTTGAAAAATCAGGCTGATTTAACTGTTTGTTTACCTTGGTTGTCATGATTTGAAAAATCAGGCTGATTCAACTGTCAAATGGGCCACTTTGTAAACTCACACCTAAAACCTCTAAATTTATGTGGTATATATAACCCAAATCTTTAAGTACTGTAACTCTTGCATAATTCTTTTATCATGACAAGGAACACCAAATGAATGGATTGGATGACACACTAACATGACTAAGCTAGGCGCAAAAGTAATGGTGAGAGTTCCTTTTTAAATGTTTCCTGTGATGTGGACCACTTAAGTTTTGGATTATCACGATTTTTGGGTTTAATAGTTAGAATGCGCCAGTGACCTGATGGACAGCATGGATCTCATGAAAGTTCCCCCACGTGGCACTTAGCTATGAGTTACCAACTATTATTGAGGGAAGTCGGCTTTTGGTTAGAGAGAAGTTGAGGCTCATCAAGGTTTTTAGCTTTTTTCAGAAAATACAAACACCATTCGCAGGTGGAATAGTAACTGCATAATGTATAACACATATTTTTGAATTTCAAATATGCTCATGACTTTATAAAATCTCTCTTCATATCCCTTGAATGCACTGAGTTATTCACTGTTGGAAACTAATTGCAGGCGCGAAAATGTTCTCCGCTACTTGCATTGTAATATAGATTTAGAGTATTAATATTAAATGCTTAAAGTTACTACTATGTATCATCATCATTATTGTTGTTGTTGTTGCTGCTGCTGCTGATGTTGAGAAATGATATTTACATAAACCGAAACAATAAATAAAAATAAAAATCATTTATGGACCAGAACTCCTATTGTTGCATCTAGATTAGTACTTTTGCCATACCATTCCAATGCGCCAAATGTAGGAAAAGGGTGCATTCAACAAAAGGAAATGTAAGAGGATGTGAGATTACTGGCTTGGATCATAGTTTTTAGACTAACAACTCAGACTTGGTAACTCCCAATGAATGTGAATCACCCACTAAGTCACCTCTCATTCAGGTCAATCAGGGCCAAATGAGTCGATCCGAGTCATAGAAATCTATGGCTCTGATGAATGGTGTCCTAACTAGATGAACGAATGGACAAATTGTGGATGGAGTTTCCAACACTAATCTCTCAAGATGGTAGATCCTAACCCTCTGATTATTATCATAGAAATAAATGGTTACAAGATAATTCAGCAAGTGCCATAAAAAGGAACATATTTGATGATATATTTTCGGTACATTCTACAATTTAATTATTCTTTTCTTTTACTTTGTGGCAGGTACACAGATGGATCCTCATGTGGTACCATTTAAAGTTAACTATATATGTTGTGGACCTAAAGTTCTGGTTGTGATTTGTTAGAGCTGTTTGGGGTAACCTTCTAGATGTATGTGCATTTCCTTTTTTATTTTATTAAGATTGTATCTCTTAAGATTTCTACAAATGTCTGCCAGAACCTAGCATCTGATCTCTATATATTCTCGCCGTTGTTAATGGAATAAACATGTATTATGGTTTCTACCATATGTTCTCTCGTGGTTAACACGACTTAATGACAAGCCCAAGCATGTTCAGGTCGACCATGTCAATGGAAGCCATGGCTTGTCCTTGAAGAGTGATGGGCCTGATTGGTTTGTGAATGAAACACATCTTTCATGAGCTGCTACTCTCTTCATGTATGTGCATTTGGAGGATGGGTGTTGTAGTATGCTATGTGGTGGCAAAGAAGACCCAACCTTGAAGCATGGGTTTATTCTCGTCTGATATGACTCAATACCATCCTAATCTTATCCATTTCACTTCAAACGAAGCAAATCACTGTAACAAATTATCAGAAATAAAAGACAGATGCAAAGATTAATCCTACCAATTTTGGTCCCTGGCGAGTGGAGCACTCCAAAACCGTATTGCCTTGAACTGTGTTCCATTCAAAAACTCTGAATTACTCAACTTGATGTGCAGTTGGGTCAGGTTGAGTGGAGGGATCAACCGGACCATTAGCAGTAAATCTCCAACAACAGAAGGGTTCTTATATTTTTATTGAATTATAACTAGAGATGGCGATTGAAGCAACTGACTTCAGATGCAACATTGCTTGGAATTAATAACCAAATTGCAATGGTGTTCCTTAGATCCATGGCAAGGGAGTAGGTCCAAAACATTGATTGAGGAATCAGACGAGTCAAATACGACTTGCCTATGCCAACTATCAGTCTAAACCAATCTAGTTGGACACCATTGGTAGCTCCCACGTTCACTCCTGACTAATTGGACGATTCAGGACAATTCACTCCCAACTCGGTGAATGAGTTGTGACTTGACTCAAACCGAAATGAACCACAATGAGTCACCGAGTCTAAAAACCAAATATAATATTTTTACCTTCAAGTAGACCTAAAATGAATTCAATTTTGAGGATCGCCTAATTCAGAATGTAAAATAATTTTGTCATTTCCCCTATCAAACTCATTAATTACTGCCATTCAAGTAAATAGTGCAACCAAATGCAATATAAATTCTTTGGACAGAAAATCAACCACCTTTTGTCACAATGAATAATAACATTAGTAGCAAGGGTGCCATGAGAAGAAATAGATTTGGAGCATGAAAATTCATTAGTAGAAGGCTCAATGGCCTAATTAATTTGAATTTTAGTACACGCGCCATCTAAGTTTCAACACTGAGAACAGGGATCGAGTGCTCATTTGGTGTGAGTGGGCGGGTGAGTGTGTGGGGTATTGGTGTGTGTGTCAAAAAAAATAAATAAATTTGAGTCTTGTATTTACCAATAGCTTGGACGGCCATTGTTACATCCAAGCATAGGCTGAAAAAGGGTTTATCGACCCAATGGGTCATTGGACCCAAACCAATGATAAACTAGCTTCCATCCAGAACCAATATTAGATCTCAGTCCAAAACATCACTCCAATTATCAAACGAACCATTTGTAGTAAGAAAAGACCTTAACATCTATATTTTAACTGCAGATTATAATCCTCAATGGAGTGAATTTGGCATAACATGATTTGTGTAGAAACTTTTAAACCAGTCTGGACCCACCTTTAACCTATCTTCAATGAATTTGTATCAGCCAAAAATAAAGCCAACATATCCTTGAGGACCCAATCTCGAACCTATTATTAAATTTCATTCAGTTAAGCTGTTTAGGAAATTTCTAAAATGTAAAACCAATACAGTGAAAGGCTTGGCTTTTCTAAAAGGGAATTTTAGAAAATACTATCTCATTAATTTCTCATGTATATCCCGGTACCTTTCAAAATTAACTTTTTATTAAGCTACCTCATTGATAAAGATAATTGCCAAAGGAGTACTTTCTGGTAGTTTTCTTGAGTTTGGGTCATGTTTTTTCATAAAAGGACAAAAATACCCATCAAAATTTAAATACAAACTCCCAGGGCAAAGTATATAACACTAACCGAAGTTGTAATCTGTTGACGTGGAATAGTTCTTTGGGCCTTATCGTGATGTATGTGCTATATCCACACCATCCATTCTTTTTTTTCAGATTATTATAGAGCACGAGCCAAATAATGAGGTAGATTGAAAGCTTAAGTGGGCCACAACATAGAAAGCAATGGGGACAATGATGCTTACTATTGAAACCTTTCCAGGGGCCTCCATGATGTTTATTCATCATCCAACCTGTTCATAATATCACACAGACCTGGATTACAGGAAACATCAGAAGTTTTTAATGGTAGGCATTACTGTCCCCACTGTTTTCTATGGTAGGGTTCACTTGAGCTTTGGATCTACCTCATTCTTTGGCTCGTTCCATAAAATGATCTCTATGGAAGGTGTGAATATAACATATACATTATGGTGGCCCACACAACTTGGTGATGTCACTCGCTACTGAAGTGGTTAGTAGCTAATCCGCGTCCATGATGCATAGTCTTGTTCAATAATCAAGTGGATGGTTGTCATAAAAAAAATAAAAAATAAAAATAAAGAGAGAGAGTCTTTAAGGATATGTGCGAGTGGATTTCATTGAACGTACACGTTTAGTTTAAAATAATGTGGGATTCGTACTCATGATTCAATATAATCTAAACCAATCACATGATAGGAGATGCCAAAAAATTCATTATTTATATTAATTCCAACCCTCAGTCTTTTTGTTTTTCCTCGAAGGGCATGGACAAGGCTGTCTTAGTCCAACTAATTAAGGCCTGAGGGCTTAATTGGTATGGGGCTGGACCCACCCAGCCCAAGTCATTGCTAACCTGGGCTCACAGAGTCAAACTAGATTGACTGGTCCCTGTTACAAGTTTATGATCCAAGAGGAGTGATTTTGATGAGGCTGGTGAGGCCCGAAGGGCCTGTTTGGCCTGGCAAGGTGGATGGGATTAGGTTGTATTAGGATGGATTGGAAGGAGCAATCCCAGGATTTGGCCGGGTGTGCCAAACAGGCACAAGTTGGATATAGCAATCCCATGGGATTGCCAGCAATCCACTGACATCACCATCATTACCTTGAAATCCACCCAATCCCTCTTAATCCCATCTATTTTGCTTGGGACATGTTTGGTTAGACGGAGCAATCCCGGGATTGGCTGACGTAATCCCGGGATTGGCCAGGCGAGCCAAACATACTCGGTGGTGAATTCCCTGGATATAGCAATCCACTGACACAGCCATCATTACTTGCCATCCACCCTAACATGGCAAGATTCGATTATGCTGGCCCCATATGTGACGTCAGTCCATACACGATCAATCTAACCACTTTCACACAGGATCGCGTACTGACAATGCCAGTAGCCAGACAGTGCTCTGTGAGACTCACAATAATGGGTGCATTTTATCCACTCCATCCATTCATTTTGCCTGCTCATTTTAAGGCATGAGCCAAACAATGAGGCAGATCTAAATAAATCTCAAGTGGACCAACCACATGAAATAGTGGTGATTGAAAAGTCACCATTGAAAACTTATTTAGGGCCACAAAATTTAAAATCAAGCTTATATTAGTGTTATACCTTCATCCAAGAATGTATGACATAGTCAACAAGTTTGATGGAAAATAAACACTAAAATTAGGCAGCATGACCATTTTAATGGTGGGCATTCACAACGCGGGAAAAGCAGGATTTTCATGCTTGTGGTTAAGCTGGATCTGGATCCCATGGGCCAATCACGATATAGATCCCATTCATGGAGTAGTTAGGCTGCAGCCAGACTCACCCATGGTGATTTGCACCATAGGTCCACATGCCTAGATGGTCAAATCCTTAGTGTTCAATTGGATTCCCTGTGAAAGCTTTAACAGAAAGTTCCTAAGGTGTGGCTCACTGTGATGCTTGTTAGAAATTCATTCATCCATCCATTTTGTGAGCTCATTTTAGGACGTACCACGAAAAGAAGAAGAAGGAAAAAAAAAAGAGGCAGATCCAAAACTCAAGTGTGTAATACGAGAGGAAACAGTAGCAATTCAGTTATCACTGTTTGACTGTTTGAAAGGGAGGAAATCCGCATCAGGCACAAAAATATCTATATGCCCAAGGCTGAAAGAAATGTTTGAAAAATCCACTTGGGTCCTCTGTTTTGAAAGAGTACAATAGGATATGATTTTAAAAATTAGGCAGATCCAAAACTAATGGAAGCCATACCACTTGAAAGAGTATGGATTGAACACTTGACGGTGACAGAAGTTTTGTATCCGGACAATATTTTTTCCTACTATTTATCTGAGTGGTAATAATTCTATGAACGGTTTGGATGGTATATAAACAACACGGTCAGCTCCAGGAAGGTTTCAATGGTGGATGTTGCTGTTACCACTGTTTTATAGATGTAGCCCACCTGAGTTTCAGATCTTCCTGATTTTTATAATCCTGTCCTAATGTGGTCTTTCAAAACATGTGGACAGAGTGGATTTGATACAGACATTTCTGTCGACCCTACGCAGCCACAGGCAATCTGCTCCTGAATGACTATAGCCGTTTAAAATTGCGATAGGAAAGTATTAACTGTTCACATGGAAATCTATACATTGAAGGTCAGAATAATTCTTTAAGTATGGTTATCATAAACTGGCCGGCCACAAAGACACTTAGAAGATGGACGGTTCCGAACCATCACCTATCTCTGCTAGTGAGGCACATGGGATAATATGTAATTAAACCATAGAATACATTAAAACCTGTTAATTTATTAACAAGTTGCAAGACTTTGATATTGCAGTCATTAAATAGATAATCTAATCACTTTGTTTAAAGAAAAACTTTGATACTCTTACAGAATGTGATGGATGATCCGCAGGCACTTGCAGAAACTGAATACTTAGCATACAACTAATTCACATTAAACTGTCCAAATTATGAGTCCCCTTTAGATGTACTGTGAACAAAAAATTTACACATTTTACCTGACAATCTGATGGATGGAAATTTATTGGACGGGTAAAAATATAAATATCCAGTTGACCTGAGGAATCAAAGGTAGGGATTGTCCAACCGATCTGATTTTGGGACTACAACCAAACAATTCTTACAATTTAGTTGGTTTGATTTGAGTTAATGTATGTCACCTGAACAATTTCCCGAATGCAAATTCAAGTGACGTACTCTGACAGAGTATTAAATATTTTTAAAGACCATTTGCAATCAATAAAACAACAATCCAGCAGTTTAAATATACTTTTTCTGTCTTATCCCACAGCCATCAACGGGACGCGGATTTCCTACGTAAGGCTCTGGCATGAAGTTCGTGCCTGGGAACTTATTTGTAGCCCACCGTGATGTTTATGAGAAATCCACCAGTCTATCCGTTTTTTGAGATCATTTTAGGATTTAATGCCAAAAATGAGCCGGATCCAATACTCAAGTGGGCCGAAAATGCAAGGATTGAACATCCACAGTTAAAATATTCATGGGGCAGAGAAGTTTCAAATCAGGATAATATTTATGTTTTCAGTTCATCCCAGTAGGAATGACGTTATGAACGGTATGGATGACATGCAAACATCGCTGTCAACCCCAGGGAGGATTCAATGGTAGGAATTTCCCTACCCACCTTTTCCTTTAGCGCGGCCCCCTTGAGTATTGAATCCTGCTCACTTTTGGGTTCAATTCCTAAAATGAGCTCAAAAAATGGATAGACGGAGTAGATGTCTCACAAACATAACGGTGGGTATTGAAGTTCATCAACATTTGTTTGGTCGATGTTCTTTGTAAGCTTTGAGTGGCTATTGAAGTACCCGGCATTTTTTGTGCCTGCTATTTCCTCTAATTTCCTTCCATCGGCTCTGTCCATCGTTGCTACAGATTTCTCATCAGTGCCTTTCAAAGGTGGACATCTCTATTCCCACATCTGCCTATGGCGGCCCACTTGAGTTATCGATCAGTATCATTTTCCGGCTTACCTCCTAGAATGGGTTGTCTCATATGAAAAATAGATTAGATATCACATATAGAGCATGGTGAGCCCCAAGGAGATTTGTGTTGGTGTGTATTTTGCGTGTGCATATTTTTGTGTGGCCCACTAAACCCAGCTTCAAGTTCTTTTGATTATCTAAGCATTTAATTCCACATTTTTTCTAGTTATATTTTTGTGTGGCCCACTCAACCTAGCTTCAATTTCCTTCATTTATCGAAGCTCTTAATTCCACATCTTCTTTTCAGTCTAGGGTTTCATTAAACATGGCACATTAATTTCATGCATGAAACCAAGGGCAAAAGGCTTATATTAAGAATGATTAACCACGGCAAGGGAGTAGGGTCTAAAACATGGGATTAAGGGCCCAGATGAGTCAAATGTGACTCGGTCAGACATCAATAGTCACCCCCTGTTCAATCCTAATTTGGGCATTTTTGGGCCAATTCACTCCCAACCCTGTCAATGAGTTGTGACTCGGCTCAAACCTGAAGGAATGGAATTTTTAGGGTCACCTCATTCCTATGATTGAATGCCCACCATTAAAAACGTCTTTAGAGCCATGGAAGTTTTGATCAAGCTTATATTAGTGTTTTCCCTTAGCTTAGGTCTATGCAACCTTATGAACAAGTTGGATGGTAAATAAATATTATTGTGGCCCTGGGAAAGTTTCAACGATGTCAATTTCACTACTTCTTCCTATGATGTGGTCCACTTGAGCCTTGGATGTGCCACCTTACTGGGCTCATGCCTTAAGATGACGTCAAAAAATAAATGGACAACATGGATAAACCATATACAATACGGTGGACCCACAGAGCTGATGCAAGACCGAGTCAGGTCCGGCTAGGGTAGGACACAATCTACATCGTTGTATATGGATGCCGATTGACTCGGGTCCTGGTGTTGTTTTTACTGTCATGGTAATATTTTTATTTTGAATTCCCTACACATGGAAGTCTGAAAGTGAATCCATACCATCTATCTGTGTAATCATGTCCATGTCTGAAAATACTCTACCGGAAAAAGATATCCTTATGGAGGGTGGCCTTCAATGGACGGTGATAATAAAATGGATTTAACAAGAGGATCCATCAAATGGACCGTCTGTCTCCAGCTTTCCAGCTGTCATGGATCAATTATTGTGAGAGGATCCTGTTACTTGGTGATCCAAATCAATAATGTGATGGGTCCCATCATCATGGCTGCTTTTCTTTTTTCTTATATATATTTTTCAAAAAGAAAGAAAGTGGTGGGCCAAACACACTTTTCTTTTTCTTTCATCTTTTGGAAAAAATACATACTTTCCAAAAAGAAAGAAAATGGTGGGGGCAAACACTTGTTACCAAAATAAAAAAATGAAAGGCAGCCTAATGTCAAGGATGGTGAAGTGGGTGGAAACTAAGGTGATCGTTGCCCTCCACTTCTTAAGTTGTGGTGCCTCATCAACCATGCATGCATGCGACTTATATGCATTGCCATCCATGCCACCCCTGTTTTATTCTACATTATGGATATATAGAGCATGGCTGATATGTATGGCCATCTACCCGATCTAGTTTTATGCTGCATTGAGGATATAGCAGGTGGGAAGTTTCTTACCAATTCAACATCTAAGCATTAAATTAAATTAGTCTAATTTGATAGCCAACTGTATAATTTTTTAATTCACCAATTTCTAACAGTTGATTGGATGGATAAAAACTTTCATCACCGGGGTTTTCCAAACGTGATCAATACATGATGTCCTCTAATGACTTGGACAATCTAGATCAGTAGATTGGGGATGTGGATTGCCAACAATTGGGAGCTATCATAAGATTCATGAAACTTTGACGTGCGACTCAATGCAGGATGGGCATGATGAGATGATCACCGTCTTACTCAAGGGGATAACCACTTTGAATTCAGAGAGCTTCTCTGGACTCTTAACAAAGATACCTCGAATCCATGAGAGAAAATGAGAAAATAGAAATAAATTTTAGAAAATTTGAAATTTCATTAGCAGATAATAAAAACGAATTTACAATCCTTTAAATAGTGATACCAAACCTTGGAAGAAGTTTTAGAACCAAACTCCAACTCAAACTCCCTAAAATTCGTAACTTACTATAAATAGTTAATTTACTATTTATAGTAAGTATCCTATCTAGATTAACCATGTTATTCTCCTAATTTTTCTAAGCACTTTTCATGTTAGACAAAATTCCTAAAGCTCAAAGGATAAAGAGTTATAATCAAACTAAAACCTACTATAAATAGTAAAAATGGAAATAAAATAAATTTTAGACGGTTGATCTGATGGAATCTTGCAAATTTGGCATGGGCAACCCAAATCATATATGGTACATTGAGTAACTCATTCTGATTTGCGAGATATGCCTGTTATAAGGTTCTGACAGTTTGGATTACCTCTGCCTCCGATCGGGCCTTCTCTAGTCCATCTTGGACATGAAAATATTCGCGACCCACTCTACATCAGTCCCCTCCACTTCAAAAGAACTCATTCTCGAGTTTTTGTCCTGCTTTGGTTTATGATACTCGGTCAGGTCCGCTACGTTGAAAGTACGCGAGATCTCGACATTATTTGGAAGATCAACAACATAAGCGTTGTCATTGATTTTTCGAATGATCGGTACCAGTTTAATCTTCTTATTATTCAACTTGTTATAAGTTCCGATCAGAAATCTCTCTTTGCATAGATGGACTATAACTTGGTCGTCTACCTCGAACACTTTTTATCACCGATGCTTGTCGGCTTGCTCCTTGTACTTGTTGTTTAAGGCATGCAATTTGAATTGCATCTTCGCATGAATGCTTATGATCTTGTCTGCAAAATGTTTTGTTATAATGCTCATGATTAGGAGCTTGGGCAAAAGGACCAAGTCAAGTATGTGACGAAAAACTTAACTGTAAATAACCTGGAATGGAGACTTTCCTATCAAACAGTTTACCATGTTGTTGAATGCGAATTCTGCTGAGACAAGGTTAAATTCCACTGCTTCGGGTTTTTTTTTTTTTTTCCTGAAATACATTAAAGGAATTTCCCTAACATGCGATTTTTTTTTTAAAAATATATAATATATATACACAAGCACACACACCCCCCACACACTCACACCTTAGTGGGATTTCACCACCTATGGATACTCAAACCCTTGACTGGGTGTTGAAACTCCTAAGAGTCTACCCCTACATGCGATTCACAACTTCAGTTTACCTATCAGTCTGTGGGTGGTGGGCACTGCTGAGCTGAAGTCGTGTACTGAATCGATTCCACAAAGTTCGCCAATAGTGGTTAATGAACTTCGTATCGCAATAAGAAGTAATAGTCTTAGTAACCCCGTGTAGCCGCACGACCTCTCCGAAGAATAGATTCGCTACGTGTGTCACATCGATGGTCTTCTTGTATGGAATGAAGTGTGCCATCTTCAAAAAACGATCTACCAGCATGAATACTGAATCCATGCTATGCTGTGTTCATAGGAGACCTGACACGAAATTCATAGATAGTTCCTCCTAATGGACGTCAGGTAGAGGTGTAGAGACCCATATTATGAGAATGGCCCTCGGAGACCTGACAAAATGACAGCGCTGCAATGCTCTACCCATTTCACGTACTAAATGTGACTATTAGTACCGTTCTTCAATAAGAGCTCGCCTCTTGTCTCGATTAATGTGTCCACTAAAATCACCTCCATATAGCTCTTGGATAATTCCAAGCCATAACCGACACTAAACAAATTGCTTGCAAATATACAAGAAAAGCCACTAATTCACAAATCCAAACAGGACCCCTCTCATTAGCACACCTAAACTCATCTCTCATTTTCTTGAAATCAGTGATTCCTCGTTAGACAGACCTCTTCCTCCCAGTCCTCCCAGAAGGTGCACACCCAAGTGGTCTCTGTCACGCACCTTAGTTTTTAATGGGACCACCTTGATATTTACATGAAATCTACTCCAACCATTACATTTTTCATCCCACATCAGATACAAGGAGTTTCAACATGAGGTCTTAGGCTAGATACCCATAGGTAGTGAAATCCCACTAGGCCTTGTGTGGGTGTGTGTAAAAAAAAAAAGATATAAGGAAAAAAGTAGGCTAATTTGTTATTTGAGTGGGCCACGCCAACCATTAGATGTCAAACCAAATAAGGCATGGGGCTAGATAATCAAGCCAATAGGAGAGCGAATTAGGTAAGACCATGAACTCACCCAAGATGGTGTGACCCTTACTGTGGGGCCCACCTTGATGTACCATATCATGGGAAGCAGTGGTGATTAATTAACGCCAGCCATTAAAAACTTCTTAAGGTGCACCGTAATATTTCCGTAACGTTTATTTGCCATCCATTAGAATGATAAGTTTTTTTTTTTTCAAAAAACTATCCTTCTGTATTGATGATATAAAAACAGGGATATACACATTCCGGTGGGGGCAGACCAAAATAACGGCCCCCACATATCTTATCCGACATCTACAATCCACAATCAAAACCACCCTGCTGCGAAACTAAAAGGAGCGGAAAAAAAATAAACATCCGGCCACTGCAGATAAGCAGTCCAACTGAAACCAAGAAAAATGCCTGGATCGGCCCCCTCAGAGGAGCTAAAACCAACCAACTCCGCGATTGCCCAAAGCTGGCGAACCAAAACTGAGACGAACTCTCTCCCTCCTAGTCGGAACAAACTCCGTGTAGGCCAGCAGGAGGAGAGTCACGGCCCCCAAACAGGGCAGCTGCAGGAAAACAAAGCAAGGCCTGCCAAAATAGGAGACGAGACAGCACCATCTGAAAAACAGCAGCAGCCAGTTCAGCCATAACCCCAAGAGGAGACTAGAGCCTGATTCCTCTAAGAAACCTGACAGCCCCGAGTCCCACCTTATCTAGGAAGAGGAGACCCCTCACCCAAGTCGGAAGCTCCCCAAAGTTCCGGATGAAAGCGCTAGCTTGGGAGTCGCTACCTCGGCGAGCCATATAATCGGCCGGACCGCAAAAGCAAATTGTTCTAAAACAATGTATAAAGCAAACTAACCTAATGTCATAAAACCGACTAACCTAGAACAGCATAAAGCAACTACCCTAGTCCTATGAAAGCATTAAATTCTAATCCTCAACTGTGGAAGCATGAAAAATCTACTCAATCATGCATCCAGGTTCTTCCGTCAGTCAGTATCTTGGTAAATTTCTCAGAAGGTTTTTCAACAAGATCATCCAAAAGCCTATTTTGCAATAAGCTTAGATGTCTTGGAGCGTGAATGTCCAGAGAAATTAAGGGACCTCAACATAAAGTTTTCTTTTAATCGTCTGAAGTGTCCAAAGTATATACGATTCACCTGTGACAGATAAAATTTTGAAGTTAGTACACCATGATGAATCAGAGACTACAAGTAGATGAAATTCAAAAAAATTTGTAGTAGGTGGTGTAGTCTCAACACACCCCGAAGTTTCACTCTTTAGTTCAATTTTTAGCTCTTCTTAATGGAAAACATTCAGGATCTGGAGGAGAAGGTACTTCAAAATAGAGGTTCTCTCGGTTCGTAACAACTATCGAGGTATTGTCTTGCGAGGCATCCACTATTTCTTGTATCATGAAATCGTTTGAATCTGCAAAGTGTGCCAAGACATCATCCAAAGAGTCGAAACTTCAGTTGAAAGGAGTTCATTCATCCTATCGAGATCTGTGATGATATGTTCGATAACTCATTTATTTTCTTCGAGAGTAGAAATGAGCATACTCTCTTGTTTGTTCTCAAGGTGAGATGAAATTACCACTGGGTATATCTCTTCTTGACCTAAATGGGCATATTCAAAATCAGAGGGTAAAGGTTTTAGGTCAAGCTTCGGTGGCTTGAGGTTAGACGATAGAGGCATGACATCAGTTTGGGGCAATTCTTCAAATTCTGGCCTCCACTGGTTAACTTCAAGTACCGGTGCAGTATTAAGCAAGGCACACCTCTCCCTAATCATGTCATCATCCGAGTCATGGGAGTATGCCAGACACGTTTCTAGAGGGTCAGAGGATAAGGTCAGAGGCATTCTATCTTCCATGAAAGATCAATCATGTTAATGTCATGAAAATCGTCATCATCCTCTGAGTTTCTGCCATTATTGAAAAAGATGTTCGACTCCAACGTCATATTCCCGAAAGACATAGTCATGACACCATTCCTGCAATTGATAATTGCGTTTGAAGTGACAAGGAATGGGCGACCACGAATGACGGGAATCTGAGTGCTTATGTTATTAATGGGTTCGGTGTCTAAGATGATAAAGTCTACAGGGTAGTAAAATCTATCAACCTGGACCAACACAACCTTAATTATCCCTCTTGGTACACGAATAGAGTGATCAACAAGTTGTAGTGTGGTTAGAGTGGGTTTTAATTCACTCAAACCTAACTGTTTGTATACTGAGTAAGGAATAAGATTGACGCTCACTCCTAAGTCAAGAAGTGCGTGATCAATTCGATAATTCCCGATTATACATGATATGGTTGGGCTACCGAGATCTTTGAATTTCTGCGACACATCTTGTTTCAGGATGACACTCACTTTCTCAGTCAAGAAGATTTTCTTTTGAATACTTTGCCGTCTTTTGGTCGTGCATAGGTCTTTCAGGAATTTGGTATATGAAGGTATTTTTTTTACGGCATCAAGTAGAGGAATGTTGACTTTCACTTGTTTCAACACCTCTAGAATATCCTAAGAGTTAGAGAGAGGTTTTGGTGCAACCAACCGTTGGGGAAATGGAGCAACTGACTTCTCTTGAAATTCTGGTTCTAATTCTTGTGGAGCAATGCTAGGTCTGTCATTGTTATCCCTCTTTCGGGTGCTTAGTCTTTTCAGCTCTAACCGGAATAGTTTTGTAAATGGTCTTCCTACTCCTAAGAGTAGTGATAGATTTAGTCTGCTCCATCTGACCCAAAGAGCTTGGATCACTTATCTCATATTATGGTTTGGGATTGGGGAGAGGTTGAGCAGGAAGCATCCCTTTTCCCCCAATCATTATGTGTGACTCTATCATTTGAATGGATGATGTAAGTGATCCTATTGCTGATCTAATATCTTGGTTGAATAGCTCTTGGTCCTGATAAGTTCACATAAGCTTGGATGAACGGGAAAACAAAAAAAACAAAACAAATATCAATTTAATCTAAAACTTTAGCGGCCCATTAATGATATGGTTTACCTTGCAGGTATCTGCTGCATTTTATTTATTTATTTTTGTTTGTTTTGGCTAATGACCTGAAATAGAGAAATGGATGGACGGCAGCATGGATGCATGGGCGGTGTGGATACAGAATTCATACACCAACATGGCCCCCCACTGTAAGGCCACGCCCTTTTCGGTGTGCGGGTCTCACCGAACCCGCTCACCGTGCAGATAAAGATTGAATGGACGAGGTTGCTTCACGTGTCAGAGGTTGTTCCACTCGTCCGTGCTTCGATGACCATGAACCAATAGATAGGGATTCAATAATAAGAAACTATTTCTACAGTTTTCCTCTCTTGCATGGTCTACTTGATTTTTGGATCTGCCTAATTTTATTTTATTGCGTATCCTAAAATGATATTGTCAAATGGATGGATGGGTGGATTTCTAACAAATATAATGGTGTACCATTTAGCATCCTGGCGCTGTAACTTTTTGCCGCACGCTTTCGCAGTAAAGCGTATCCTTGTGCTAGGACGTGATGTTTGTGATAAATCCACCCCATTTATCCGTTTGTAGGATCATTTTAGAACATGTGAAAAAAAAATTTGGGATGGATCGAAAACTTAAGTGTGATACACTAGAGGAAACATTGGAGATTCAATGACCACCATTGAATTATTTATTCAGACACAAGCTTAGTATCAAGGTAGGTTTTTTGTGATTTCACTACATCCAGGTGGAAATGACCTTATAAATATAAACATCAAGGTGGAACACATAAAAGTTTCACTCTTTTCCCAATTTTTTCTCTCGCACCCACTTGAGTTTTGGTCGCATGTCATAAAATGATCTTTTAAACAGATGAACAAAGCGAGTTTATCACAAGATATTATAGCAGCTAGAGCTTTACAATATTACAGTAACTAGAGCTGTACATGAGTTGAGTTACCTTGGTTAGCTCGCTCGATTCGATTCGAAAAAGCTCAACTTGCCTTGACTTGAAATTGGATTCGTACATAGTCGAGTTGGTTTTTGGAGCTTGAAAAAATTTCGAGCCGAGTTCGAGCTTGCCCAAGCTCGACTCAACTCAGATCGACTTGAATTGAACCTCAACTCGAATTGAATCAGCTCGGTGACTTAGTTATTTTGATATGATGTTGCTCGCCGAGTGTTCGATGAAATGGCTCAACGAAGTGTTGGCGAGGAAGGAATGAATACTTCGGCTATTTGATTTTGATGCTACTTACTCACGTGTTTGATTTTGATGTTGCTGTCTAGTTTTTTGATGAAATACTTGTGAAATATTGTTATTATTTCACATTCCGTCAGAAATTGAAGATGCATTCTACTTGCTGGAGAAAATGCTGAACAGGCTCAATCCAGCCTACGCTGCTGATGGAACTGGGCCGAGCTAGTAAGATATGCTCGAAGACTGAGCCAAGTTGAATTTGTGCTAGGGTTAGGTATTGATGATGTTGCAGTACAAAGTGACGGGGTTCAGTAAACAAAGTGACGGGTTGCGGTATAAAGTGACGGGGTTCAGTAGATAAAGTGACAGGGTTGCAGTACAAAGTGACGGGGTTTAGTAGACAAAGTGACAGGGTTGCAGTTATAAGTGACGGGGTATAGTAGACAAAGTGATGAGGTTGCTGTACAAAGTGACGGGGTTCAGTAGACAAAGTGATGTGGTTGCAGTACAAAGTGACGGGGTTCACTAGACAAAGCGACGAGGTTGCAACACAAAGTGACGGGGTACAGTAGACAAAGTGACGAGGTTGTAGCACAGAGTGACGGGTACAATAGACAAAGTGACGATGTTGCAGTACGAAGTGACGGAGTTCAGTAGACAAAGTAACGGGGTTGCAGTACAAAGTGACGGGGTTGCAATACAAAGTGACGAGGTTCACTAGACAAACTGACGAGGTTGCAACACAAAGTGAAAGAGTTCAGTAGATAAAGTGATGAAGTTGCAGTATAAAGTGACAGGGTTCAGTAGACAAAGTGACGAGGTTTGGATTGGATTCAGTCGTAATAAATGGTGTGCGTGACTCTCTCCACTATTTTCTGTGGTGGGGTCTACTTGAGTTTTGGATTTGATTCATTCTTTAGTTCATGCCCTAAAATGATCTCTCCAAATGGATGGACGGTGGTGGATAAAAACATACATCATAGTGGGACCCATATAAATAGCTGACATCACTTCAGTAGCGAGTATCACTGCTCAATGTGGCACTGAATCTTAAATGGAAATGAAAGTGGATTGACTACTCCCCCACCACCAACCCTGTAGTGGTGGTGGTCGGTATTCTGTGGGCCCCACCATGATGTATGGTTTCATCCATTCCGTTAATCTATTTTACATATAATTTTAGGGGTTGATCCCAAAAATGAGAGGGATATAAATCTCATATGGACCACACCATAGGAAAACAATGGTGATTGGATATCCATCATTAAAGTCCTCCTAAGGCCCACCGTGTTGTTTATTTGACATCTAATCTGTTGGTTTGGTCATAAAGACCCAGATGAAGGGAAAAAACAAAGATCAGCTTGATCCAAAACTTTTATGGCCCCCAAAAAGTTTTTAATGGTCAACGTTCATTCAACACTGTTTCATTTAATGTGGTCCACTTGAGATTGGGTTATACCTCATTTTTGGTCTCAGACCATAAAATGATCTAGAAAAATAAATGGACGGCATGGATGAAACACATACATCATGGTGGGCCCACATAGCGCCAAGTGGCAGGGGAGTAGCCAGTCCGTTTCCAATGGAAACTGTGAACGCGGATTCACCAGGGAAAGCCTTTTGCATGAAGTTCTAGCGCTGGGATGTATAGTGGGGTCCACCATGATGTTTATAAGAATTCTAATTCATTCATCCATTTTTAGAGCTCATTTTAAGACATGTAACCAAAAATTAGGATGATCAAAAACTCAACTGGGCCATACAAGATGAAACAGTGGAGAAAGAAATTCCTACGGTTGAAACCTTCCTAGGCGTCTTGATGTTTATATGCCATCCAAACTGTTTATAAGGTCATTTTTACTAGGATGAAGTGAAAGCACCAAAATATTAGACCGATGCAAAACTTTTGTGGCCATATAAATATTTCAACAGTGGACATTAAATCCCCACTGTTTCCTCTCGTGTGGCCCATTTGAGTTTTGTATACACCTTAGTTTTGGTATTGTGTCCTAAAATGATATCTAAAAATGGATGAACAAGTTGGATTTATCACAAACGTCGCAGTGGGCCCATCCGAAATCCTTGCACAGGATCTTACTGCAAAAGACTTTGGCAGGAAATCCGCATCCTCTTTAGACACATGAAATCAGATTGCATACCGAGTCTTATCGTACTGAGTAACTCTGTTGGGCCCACTGTGAATTCATGTGGTTTATCCACGCCGTCCATCCATTTTTTCAGATCATTTTAGGGTTGAACCCAAAACTGAAGTATATCAAAAGCTCAAGTACACCATACCAAAGGAAACAGTGGAAGTATTGATTTTCACCACTGAAATGTTTTTAAGCCCCCAATGATGTTTATTTTTCATCCAAACTAGTCATAAGATCACAAAGACATGGATTAATGGAAAAAACAAATATCATCTTGATATAAAACTTCTGTGGGCCCCCAACAACTTTTCAACGGTAGAATTCAATTCACATTGTTTCTGGTGGTGTGGTCCACTTGATCTTTGGATGTGATTAATTTTTGTTGTAAAACCCTAAAATTAGATGATAAAAGAGATGGATGGAGTTGATACAATGCACAAATGAATGATGGTGGGCTCCACAGACTTTACTCAGTACGCTTAACATATTTAAATGTACTTTTTTTTAATATATTTAAAAAATCTGATGACGTGGCACTTATCCTGACGTTGACCAATGAAAACACTCGAGGCAGGGAGTTCCTGGACGCAGTTCCTGTGCTGGCAACCCAGGTGGGGCCCACCGTGATGTTTTTATGGAATCTACCCTGTCCATCCATTTTGTAAGATCATTTTAGGCCATGAGACCAAAAATGAGCAGGATCCACTGCTCAAGTGGGCGGTATTAAAGGAAAAGGTGGTTAGAGAAATTGTTACCATTGAAAACTCCCTGGGTTCTACAGTGATGTTTACATGCCATCCATAGGAATGAACTGAAAAGAAATAAAATATTAGAATGATTCAAAATTTCTCTGACCCACGAATATTTCAACTGTCAAAATTCAATTATCACATTTTCAGCCTACTTGAGAATTGGGTACGTTTCATTTTTGGCCTTATGTCCTAGAATGAACTCACAAAACGTATTGACAGAGAAGATTTCTCAAAATCATCACAGTGGGCCCACCTGGATTGCCAGCGCAGGAACTTCCTGCGAAAGGCTTTCGCAGGAAATCCGCGTCCGGAGTTCCTGCCTCCGGGAGGCAGAGGATCCACGCTCCTTCTCAAAAGGTTGATACTTGAGCATAAACCTGCGTCGTTCAAAAGGTGGATGCCTTGCTTAGCTGGATCGTAAAGACGGGAATTGAATTTGACGTTGCCATACTTTTCCATGCTTGCTTAGCTGGAGAATACAGATGAGGACTGAGAAGAGAGGGTTGCATTACTTTTCCAAAAGCGGGTGGGTGGCACCGATATATAAATGTGCGCAAATACATTTTAAACATCTTCTTCGAGAGATTACAGTAGTATAGGATTCTAAAGGATGCACATCCAAAGCACAGCATATGTAGACTACGCCAAACAAAACAGTGGGAATGAAAACGTGTACCATTGAAATCTTCCTGAAGCTGACCATGATATTTATATACCATCCAAGCCATTCATAGGGTTATTACCACTGAGATAAACTTTATAATAAAATATCATCCTGATAAAAAAAATTTGCGACCCACGGGTATTCAATCCCTACTGTTTTGTGTGGTATGGGCCACACGAGTTTTGTATCTGTCTGATTTTTAGAATCCTGACATTTGGAGGTATTCAAAAACAGATGGACGGAGTGGATTTGTCACAAATATCCCTATAGGTCGTACACAGGCCTGGGCAAAGGAATATCTATGTGGCCGGGCCACGGGGTGGTGGTGAACTATCACAGTATACTTTTATGCATAAAGAGATTCCAAGCCATTTTTGCTTTTTCCCACACTCACACTCGAACCCACTGCATATCATGAATCGGCATCTTGTTTGAGCATACCCACCTTCTCTTGCTTGCGTCTTTGCTTGTTGCGCCTTCTTCAACCTCAGGTTTGGCTTATATAGTTTCTGACGTATGGATTTTTCTTTCTTTTCCTTCCTAATTGTTTTTAAGATTCGTGGTTTTGCCTTTGTTACGCTTGGTTACTGGAGATGTGGCTACTTGGGAGAGGTCGATCCACTCAGTCTGTCTAAATGGCCATGTTAATGGTTGGCCCATGGATGTAAACCACTGAGAAGAGATGATTCCATCTTTATAAATTGGTGTTTTTCAAATAAAGGGTCAAAAATGAATATTTGACTCAACAAGAGAAATGATGGCTGGGATCATCTTTCAACTGAGGTCATCCAGAATGACAGCCCAATTGATGTAGGGTGGGTCGGATACTTTCATGGCAAAGATGGACCAAAGACAGCCCGATCGGAGGCAGAGATGATAAGACTTGTAACCTTAAAACAGTCGTGTCTTGCAAAATGGAATTAGTTTTCTGACATATCATGTATGATTTTGGGTAAGAGATGCTACTTTAGCCAACTGGGTTGTGGATTTGCGAGATTCTATAAGATTGATGGTCAAAAGTTTATTTTATTTTTATTTTTACTATAATAAGTTTTAATTTGATCATAACTTTTGATCTTCTGAGTATCAGTGCCCAACATGAAAAGAAAAAAACTTAGAAAAATTAGGAGAATCATGTGGTTAGGCCAAAATCGACACTTACTATTTTTTGCCAAAAACTACAAAGTCATGTAGAAATAATGACTTACTATAAATTTACTATTTGTAGTAAATTATGTTTTTTAGAATAATTTGAGTCTAAAACTCCATCCAAGGCTTGAACTCATTATTTAATGGAATTTAATTTCATTTTTAAAAAAAATCATCAATTAATTTATTTTCAAATTTATTAGAAACTATTTCTGTTTTATCCGGTGAGGAATCCAGATAGTTCCATGGATTTGGAGTAGTTATTCACGCGGAAGACGCTGATCAACCTCATCACGTCTTTCCCTGCGTCACCAAGATGCATATAGCCAATTCCCTATCTGCCTGATGTCAATGATTCAAATATAAGCTCCAATCAAGCATATTTGCTGGGCATAATCACTGGTAAATGTACGAAATCATTAACGAGGTGTGCTACAGTGGCACATACCGTGGTACCAGGCTGAAGTAGGGCCAACGTGGTCTATGTATCACATCCAACCTCTCCATCAGATGCATCCACTTAGGTTAACCTAAAGTCTGAAAATTGGCTCCATTCAAAACTCTGATGGGGCTACCAAACAGGTAATAAGGTTATACGTATGCTAACCCTTCATTTTCACTGGGACTCATCTGAGTTGCAGATCATCTTGATTCTAACGGCCCGGATGCGTGATATCTACTTCACCGATCAGGTGTGCCCTCCATGTTAGGCGTGAAGCCCAAAAATTAGGCTGATCTGGAACTTAAGTAGCCCTCAGGGAATACTCGCGATGGGACAGTACATGTCATCCAATCAATTCATTATATGGGACCCACCAGGATGATGGGGCAGGCAAAGATGCAAAAATCATGTTGATCAGATGATCCTGACCCTTTAAATGTTCAAATATGAGATGGCTGATATGGGTTATACTAATATCCCTAGTTCCCCGTGGAAGTCAGCAACCATCCCAAAGCTTTCAGATGATGCACAAGATGGGACTGTCCATTCACTCCAAACCACTGGACCGGGATTGGGTACAAGAGATGGACGGTTCTGTCAGTGGCTCTGTGGGGCCCACTGTGATGTATGTATTTTATCCACACTGCCCATCCATTTTTTACAAATCATTTTAGGTGATGTGCTTAAAATGGGGCAGATCGAATGCTCAAGTGGACCACACCACAGGAAGGAGATTGAATGCCTACTGCTAAAAACCTCTTGGGGCTATAGAAGTTTTGGAATACCGTGATGTTTATCTTTACCCTTCATCCAGGTCTATGTGACCTTATGAACAGATTGGATGAAAATAAACATCACGGTCAGCCATCGGAAGGTTTCAATGGTGGGGGTCATTATCATCACTGCTTCCTGTAGTGTGGCCCACTTGAGCCTTCAATCTACCTCCTTTTCAGGCTCATGCACTAAAATGATATTTCAAAACGGATTAATGGCTTGGATAAAATGCATATATCATAGTGAGTCCCACAAAGCCCCTGACAGACCGTCCGTTTCGAGCTAGGTCCTGGTGGGGGTAATACCCCCATCCGTGTGAAACCACTACGGGGAGTACGTGATACAAAAAATGACTTCAACTATTTTAATCTTAGACATTTTGCCATAAAAACTTGTTTTTAAAAGCCACAAATCCTATAGTTAATACTAACCAAAGAGTACCTATGTAATCATAAACAATAAGTTGGGGGCCTACTGAATGGTGATGTTCAGTCCATGTTATTGCAATGATCAGATGATGTTTCAAGAAATCGACCTACCATATTTTCTTATGTGCTTCATCTTGCCTGTTTTTTTTTTTTTTTTTTTCAAGCTATTGATTAGATTTATGTGAAATTTGCATCAAAACTGGCAAAGGGGCGGCATTAAACAAACAGACAATCCATGTCAGATCCAGTTTACTAGTCTACTTGTAAATTTATTTATTTATTCTTCAAGTTTAAAGGGAATATTAATAGTACTAGTTGTGAGTAAGTGTTTAATATGAAACATTGTAAATAAATAAACTAATCAATTATTTTAAGACGACTTGTTTAAATAAATAAAGAAACATGATGATGGTGATAGGAGATCCATTACTCTTAATATCTTCACTTTTATGTATGACAGCCATCAACATTTTTTTGGTTTTTACTCAAGGTTATTTTTCAAGTTCTTAATTTATTCATTGCCTATTAGAAGTTACTTCTGATGGGTTTTTTTGACCCGTCGTCGACTGATCGTGAACCCTGCTTGACCGGTCGAAGGCTGGTCTCGACCAGTCGTAGGAGTCGAGCTGTGGCATGACTTAAAGTCCAGCGACTCTGGGCTATTTTTCTCTGGGGTGCTCAACCGGTCGTGGGAGGTGCTCGACCGGTCGCAGGTGGCGCTCGACCGGTCGTAGGTGGCTCTCGACCGATCGAAGGCTCGTCACGACCAGTCGTAGTTATGCAAACTCGTTCCGCGATTTTGCGCGGATTTCGTGTCGCAAGTCCTTTCGCAATTGGGATGCAGAAAGGGGTTTCCTAAAACCTTAAGTAGGAGGTACCTAGGGCTTTCTAGGTATAACAATAGGGTTTCCTAAAGCTTTACAAGGAATTTGTTAAAGGGTTTAGGACTATCAAAGGTAAGAGAGAGAGGAAAAGAGAGAGAGGAAGTTTATAGAAGGGAGATTATGCTCGTGGAGGTTATCTACTGTGCAACCTATATCTCAGCGCTTCTATGTACTCGTAATCGGTGAGATCTCTCCGTTTTTCTCTATTTCTCTTATTGTTTATCCACTCCCGCGAGAGTGAAGAAGGTTGTAACGTTCTACTTCATAGTGGATTGTTGATTTGGACGAGGTCCCGTGGTTTTTACCTCTTTGAGGGTTTTGCACGTAAAAATCTCTTGTTTGGTGTGTGATTGATGCATTGATTATTTTCATTGCTTTATTATCCATAATTCTGGTTTGTTCTGGAGGGCTAGATCCTAAGGTTTTGAGCAAGGTCCCCAATAAAGTTGTATCAGAGCCAGGTTCATTGAATGGGTAGGATCGGTTTTGAATTATGGAAGGTGGCTCATCAAGGATGATCAACCTCAATGGTTCTAACTGGACCATATGGAAGGCTAAGATGGAGGACTTGCTTTATCGTAAGGACCTATATTCTCCAATTTTAGGCATATCAACAAAATCCGAGGATATGTCTGATGATGATTGGAAGAAGATGGACCGGAAGGCAGTGGGGTTTGTTAGACAATGGTTGGATGATTCAGTGTTCCACCATGTGTCTACGGAAACCTCAGCCGCTAGCTTATGACTGAAATTACAAGGGCTGTATGAGAGGAAGACAGCTGGTAATAAAATTTTTTTTTGATAAGGCGACTTGTGAATCTTAAGTTCAAGGATGGTGGTTCTGTGGACGAGCACATGAATGAGGTCAGCAATATAGTGAACCAACTCTCCTCTATGAATATGGTCCTGGATGATGAATTGTAGGCTTTACTATTGCTTAGTTCATTGCCTGACAGTTGAGAGACATTGGTGGTGTCTCTAAGTAACTTCGCGCTAGACGGAAAGATATCCATGGAACATGTAACTAATTGTCTCTTCAATGAGGAGACAAGGAGGAAGTTTCAGGGGTCTACTCAGCAAGAGGCTCTTGTGACACAGGAACGGGGGAGAGGAAATAATAGAAAGGGCGAGAAGGCTCGAGATTAATCAAGAGGCAAGTCGAGTAACAGAAAAGATGTTGATTGCTGGAATTGTGGTAAGAAGGGCCACTACAAGCATGAATGTCATGGTAAGAAAAACGACAAGAAAGGAAAAGGGAAGGGAGATGAATAAGATTCCACTGCGGTCGCTTTAAATGGCGACGTTGTAGTTATTCTTTCTGTAGATCATGATGTACGTCTCACAGCTACGAGTCAGGACACCGACTGGGTGATAGACTCGGGAGCTTCTTTTCATGCGACTCTACAAAGGGACTTCTTCACAAGCTACAAGTCAGGTGACTATGAGAACGTGAAGATGGAAAATTCTGGCGTATCAAAAATCGTGAGAGTCGGTGATGTTTGTGTGAAGACCGATGTGGGCTGCACATTGGTTCTCAGGGATGTGAGGTATATTCCAGACCTTTGCCTCAATCTGATGTCGACGGGAAGGTTGGATGATGATGGATATGAAAGCTGGTTTGCTGGTGGGCGATGGAAGCTCATCAAGGGTTCGTTGATAGTGGCCAAAGGAAAGAAGTGTTGCACCCTTTACAAGGCAAGTGTCAGTATGTGTAAAGGTGGGTTGAACACAGTGAAAGATTCAGCTATTGACATGTGACACAGGTGTTTAGGCCACATGAGTGAAAAAGGGCTTCAGGTACTAGCAAAGAAGTGGCTCCTTCCAGACGTGACAGGTACACCTCTCAAAACCTGTCTTGATTGTTTATCAGGTAAACAACATAGAGTTTCATTTATTAAATCTGCTTCTCATGTTAATAATGTGCATGCATTAGATTTGGTTTGTTCTGATGTCTGTGGTCCTATGAGGACAAAAATCTTGGGTGGGGCATTGTATTTTGTTACTTTTATAGATGATGCATCTAGGAGGGTTTGGTTTATGCTTTGAAATCCAAGGATGAGGTCTTTAGTGTGTTTAAATTGTTTCATGCTATGGTCGAGAGAGAGACAGGTAGGTCATTGAAGTGCATCTGCACTTATAATGGTGGTGAATATATTGGCAACTTTCATGAGTACTGCAAGTCCCTGGGTATACGGCATGAACAGACTGTTCCCAAGACCCCCTAGCATAATGGTGTAGCTGAGCGAATGAATCGCACCATTGTAGAGAGAATCAGATGCATGTTATCCCATGCGAAATTGCCCAAGACGTTCTGGGGAGAAGCAATGCATAAGACAATGTATTTGATAAATAGGTCTCCATCAGCCCCGTTGAATGGAGAAGTGCCTGAGAAAGTGTGGACTAGACATGATCCAACGTACAGTCATTTTAGAGTGTTTGGATGCAGGGCATCCGTTCACGTACCAAAGGACAAGAGGTCCAAGCTCGATATCAAGATCAGGCAGTATGTGTTCTTAGGGTACCGTGATGAAAAGTTCGGTTATAGGTTATGGGATCCAAACGAAAAGAAGCTCGTCAGGAGTAGAGATGTGGTTTTCTTTGAAAATCAGTGTATAAAAGACATTGGTAAGCCAGAGAAGAACTAGCCTAGTTCAGGTGAGCTAGAGGACATGGATCTGTTTATTCCTCCCGTGGTGCTTGATGACGGGGGAGTACAACAAGGTGCAGAGGATGAGGGAGTTCCTTCAGAAGATGGACCAGGGGAGCAGCTCCCACTTGATCCACCGATTGAGCCACAGGTGAGGAGGTCATCTAGGAACAGACAGCCGTTCAAGAGGTATTCGCCACATGAGTACATTATGCTAACTGATGGGGGAGATCCAGAAGATTATTTTAAGGCCCTAGCCGACGAGCATAAAGGGGGGTGGTTGAAAGCTATGCAAGAGGAGATAAAATCCTTGCATAAGAACCACACCTATGATATGGTGAAATTGCCTAAGGGCAAGAAAGCTTTGAGCAACAAGTGGGTGTTCAGAAAGAAGATCGAGCAGAAGAATTCACAAAGGAGGTTCAAGGCTAGACTTGTGGTGAAAGGGTTTGGTCAGAGGAAATGCATAGACTTCGAGGAGATATTCTCACCAGTGGTAAAGATGACATCTATACGGGTGTTGTTTAGGTTAGTGGCTAGCATGGATTTGGAGATAGAGCAGTTAGATATTAAAATTTCCTTCCTCCATGGTGACCTGGAAGAAGATATCTACATGCACCAACCAGAGGGGTTCGAAGTCAAGGGCAAAGAACATATGGTGTGTAGGCTGAGGAAGAGCTTGTATGGGTTGAAACAAGCTCCACGGCAATGGTACAAGAAGTTCTACTCGTTCATGTTGAAACATGGGTATGACAGAACGGAGTCGGACCACTGTGTGTTCACACGCAAGTTCTCAGATAGTGATTTCTTAGTTCTGCTGTTATATGTTGATGACATGCTCATCATGGGAAAAGACATCAAGAAGATCGATAGGCTGAAATAGGAGTTGGACAAGTCTTTTGCGATGAAAGACTTGGGCCCGGTTAGACGGATCCTAGGAATGAAGATAACCCGTGACAGAAGCAGCAGGAAGCTTTGGCTGTCACAAGAGCAGTATATTGAGAAAGTTCTAGAGTGATTCAATATGAATGCAGCGAAGCCGGTCAGTACTCCACTAGATGGTCACTTCAGATTGAGCGACAGGTAGTGTCCCAAGACGAAGACAGAGGTGGAAGAGATGCAGAAGATACCCTATGCGTCAGCGGTAAGAAGTTTAATGTATGCTATGGTGTGTACATGCCCAGACATAGCATATGCGGTTGGTGTTGTCAGCCGGTATCTTGCCAATCCTGGCAAAGAACATTGGGCAGCGGTGAAATGGATATTGCGGTATCTAAGAGGCTCATCTAGGTTGAGCCTATGCTATGGTGACAGTAAACCCGTGTTAGAGGACTACACAGATGCAGATATGGCAGACGACATAGACTCCAGGAAGTCTACATTGGGGTTCATGTTCACGTTTGCAGGGGGAGCGGTTTCTTGGCAGAGCAAGCTACAGAAGGTCGTAGCATTGTTGACGACAGAAGCCGAGTACATTGCAGTAACAGAGGCATGTAAAGAGATGCTTTGGATGAAGAGGTTCTTACAGGAACTTAGCCTAAAGCAGGAGGAGCACGTGACCTATTGCGATAGTCAGAGTGCTATACACTTGAGCAGGAATCCAAGTCAGCATTCCAAGTCAAAGCACATAGAGATTCGGTATCACTGGATCAGGGATACTTTGGAACAGAAGGTGTTACAGTTTGAGAAGGTCCACCCGGACGATAATGAGTCAGACATGATGACCAAGGCTTTGTTCAAGGGCAAGTTTGAGGTTTGTAGAAACCTGGCTGGCTTGAAGAAGGTGGATCCTATTGCGAGATGTCTTAAATCTGAGTCCTTTCGCAACTGAGATGCGAAAGGGTCCTTTCGTAACTGGGATGCTAAAGGGAAGTTTCCTAAACTATAAATAGGGGTCCCTAGGACTATTCTAATTGAAAAATTTTAAGGCTTCCTAAAGGTATTCTAAAGGGTTCTAGGGTTATCAAAGGGTGTAGTAAGGGTGAGATTCGAGGTTGTTCGAATCGGGTAAGTCCTCTCTCTTTGTAATTTTTATTTTCATAATGAAGATCTGTCGCTAGGGGTGTACATGGGTCGGGCCGAGTCGAACTGGCCTCAGCCCGTCCAGGCCCGTTCAACAGCCACATAAGGCCCGAACCCGACCGGGCCAACATCTCCAACCCGAACCGGGCCCAGCGTGAGTTCGGGCCGAGTTCGGGCCAGTTTCGAACCTTCGAGTTCAGGCCAGTTTCGAACCTTACAGCAAGTTCATGGGAAGGGCTTTGGCAGGTAATCCGCGTCCCATTACAAGACCCTCGATCAACGGTTTAGATACTTGAACTATAGACTCCACAAAAAATGTAACTAGTCAGGATATTTACATACATTTACATACATTTGACAAAGCATAAAATAAACCATTTTATACAAACTAAATACAGTCATACACTACTGACTACTACTGTTGAGGAAATTTATCTGCTGAGCCCGAGCTGCTATCTAAATCTTCATATACGTACTCATTCACCTCTCCCTCTTCAGAAGGTGGAGATAGTTTTTTATCGCCCTCCTCTTGTATAGTTTGAATTAGATTTTTCAAACTATTTGTGTGAGAAGATTTATATGTAGTTTACAACGTTCTATAAAATATACCCAGATTGGAGAGAAACTTAGTTGAATTCTTACTATTCTTCTTTTTACTTGTGCAGCTTGAACCTGCTTCGACATCATGTGGTCGGGCCGGACCGGGTCGGGTCGGGCCGGGGCGAGTCGGATTTCGGACCGAGTCGGGCCGAACTGAGAGGTATCTGAACTCGGCCTGAACTCACTTTCGGGCTTAGAAAATTGGCCCGTCCTGACCCGAACTCAGTTCCGGGTCGGGTCGAGTCGGGCTTTTTCGGGCCGGGTCGAGCGAGCTAACCGGGCTAGCCCGGTTTGTGTACACCCCTATCTGTTGCTTTGTGCCGTGGTTTTTTTCCGCAAGGGTTTTTCACGTTAAATCTGTGTTCTCTTGTGTGTGCTTGGTGTCATTGGATTGCTATTCTAGATCTAAATCTGTGTGATTCCGCAGGGCAAAATCCCTAACAGATCCCTCCTAGGTCAAAAAGGGGGAGATTTGATGGGTTTTTTTGACCCGTCGTCGATCGGTCGTGAGCTCTGCTCGACCGGTCGAATGCTGGTCTCAACCAGTTGTAGGAGTCGAGCCGTGGCACGACTTAAAATCCAGCAACTCTGGGCTATTTTTCTCCGGGGTGCCCAACCGGTCGTGGGAGGTGCTCGATCGGTCGTAGGTGGCTCTTGACCGGTCGAAGGCTCGTCACGACCAGTCGTAGTTACGCAGATTCGTTCCGCGATTTTGCGCGGATTTCGTGTCGCAAGTCCTTTCGCAACTGGGATGCAGAAAGGAGTTTCCTAAAACCTTAAGTAGGAGGTACCTAGGGCTTTCTAGGTATAACAAGAGAGTTTTCTATAGCTTTACAAGGGATTTGCTAAAGGGTTTAGGACTATCAAAGGTGAGAGAGTATAGAAGGGAGATTATGCTCGTGGAGGTTATCTACTGTGCAACCTATATCTCAGCGCTTCTATGTCCTCGTAATCGGTGAGATCTCTCCGTTTTTCTCTATTTCTCTTATTGTTTATCCACTCCTGCGAGAGGGAAGAAGGTTGGAACGTTCTACTTCATAGTGGATTGTTGATCTGGACGAGGTCCCGTGGTTTTTACCTCTTTGAGGGTTTTCCACGTAAAAATCTTTTGTGTGGTGTGTGATTGATGCATTGTTTGTTTTCATTGCTTTATTATCCATAATTCTGGTTTGTTCTGGAGGGCTAGATCCTAAGGTTTTGTGCAAGGCCCCCGACAACTTCTTCTTTTAAAATATTTTTCTTTTACACAATGGTCACTAATTCATTGCCTTTCTTGTTGACGACAAGAAACCAGTCACTTGTTACATTTCTTTTGAGCATGCAAATCGCGTGAGTTCATCGGATTTCACCATTTCTAATCAAAGGTTTCCACGTGAACAATCGAAGACTTACCCACGTGCTAGTGCACTGCTACAGGAAGTTGAGGTAGACTCTAGAACTTATTTAATGGAGTATGTTCAACATGTGGGCATCACTTGACTACTATTGTTTCATTATATTACAGGTTGATTGTTCTTATGCTATTACGTAACTTTTGGTACTGAATGTTGCTTCATAGTAGCTTATTCGGTTGGAAAATAAATAAATAAATAGTAGTTTATTCGGTTGAAAATCCTGATGATGGGTTGGTAGCATGCAAACGATGAAAGAAATTAACCAAAACTAATAATTTTTGTAGCACATTCTTTGAAAGAAAATTCCTAGCTTTCTCAAGAAACGAAATATCTGACATCCCATACTTCACAAAATAATTTTATTATGAGAAGATCCTATTACTTGGTAACTCAGATTGTCATGATGACAAATTCTCCAAACTTTACTAGAAATTGGAAGGGTACTTTGGTGCTTTTCTTTTTCTTTTTTCTTTCGAAAAAGTATATAATGGCAAACAAACTTGATAAAATTAAAAATGAAGAGTGACCCACCGTTAAGGGTGGTAAAGAGTGTGGAAACTAAGGTGATCAATTCCCCTCCACCTCTTAGATTGTGATGCCCCATCCATCATCCATGCGTGATTTATATGTATTGTTATTTATTCTATCCCCTGTTTTATCTTACATTGTGGATAGATCATGACTGATACATATTGCCATTCCAGTTTGACGCTGCATTGTTGGATATATATAGTAGGCAAAGTTGCCCACTCATTGAATATCTGTGCATCAAATTTAATTAGTTTAATTTGACTCATGGATGGTATGATTTTAAATCCATCATTTTATAATAGCCAATTAATTGGATAAGATCTTTTAGTCACAATGGCTTTTGAGTTGTGATCCATACATAATGTTCTCTAATGACTTAGATGATCTAGATTAGTAGATTAAATGGATTACTTAAATACCTTATTTTTAAATAAGAACTTTGATATTCTGACAAAGTGTAATGGATGATCTGCATGTACTTACAAACTGCATACTCTTCTGCTTCTGCTTTTTTTCCTTTTTTTTTTTTTTTTTTTTTTTTTTTTTTTTTTTTTTTTGGTTAGAAAGAAAAATTCATTCATAAAATAGGGAATCTGGCCTTCCAAAATCTCACTCTCCTTTAGCGAATGAAACTGTATACTTGGCATATAGCTAATTCAAATTAAACTGTCAAAATTATGTGTCCCAGTTAGATGTATCATGAACCTATAATTACGCTTATTTCTTTAGCTGAATATTGGATCAATGGACATTTATTAAATGGTTAAAAATATAAATATATAATTGTCCTATTTCAGCCAATAAGTGTTCCACGAAACAGAGGCAGGGATTGTCCAACCAATCTGCTCGAATGGTACAAGTTTCACAATTTAGTTGGTTTGATCTGAGTAATTAACTCACGTCATATGTACAATTTCTGACTGCTGGTGAACAAATCATGCATTGTACTCTGCCAAAGTATCAAATAACTCCCCCTTATTTTAAGACCATTTGCTTCAATCAATAAAACATTGATGGAGTTGTATTGGGAGAGCTCTCTTGGTTTAAATAATGTTTAAGAAGTGGTTGTTTGACAAATGAAAATTTTTAATTTTTTTTTTCTCTTTCTTTCTTTCTTATCCCACAGCCATCTGTGCTTGTCTGGTTACAGTGAGCTTTGAATGACCGTTGGGGTTTTGGGCCTCAGTTTTGCACGCTATTTCCTCTGATCTCGTTCCGCTGTCCATCTGTCCGTCGGTGCTACAGGATTGCTCATCAGTTCCTTTATAACACGACAGACAAACTGTTTGATCTCACCTTATATATATATATATATTTATTGACACTTTTGCCCATCAACAGTCAGCCAATAAGCACAGAACTATTGCAGGCTGTTTGGAGGTTGAGGTACGCCACCCAACTGATTCAATAGATATTGCTTTCATTTTCAGTACCCTTGCATATTAAATTATAAGAATGGCATTCTAACGAATTACTACCTAATTGTTATAGAAATTATCTCTTGGTACCTTTTAGAAAAGGTTTTTTATTAACTTACCTCATTAATTCAGTTATTTTGGAGAAGGTTTTTATTAAGTTACCTCTTTAATTTGGTTATTTTTGCTTTGACACCATCGGTTAGAGAAATCTAATGGAAGCTAGATTAGGTCGGTTATTTTTTGTAAATTATAAAATTGCCCATCTGAATTAATACACATGCACTAAAAATTAGGCACCTTTAGTGCAATTTCATGTGTGTGACAATTTTAGCATGTACTTAAAATCAACATCGATGGTTCATCTCTCAGTTCATCTCTCGCAAATCCTATCCTGGTGGTGGCGGCATCTGCAAAAACTGTGCTGGAGAATTGTTATTCGCCTTCTCAACTGGCTACGGGTTTGGGTCCAACACCCAGGCTGAAATAAGAGCCATCTGGGAAGGCCTCATGCAGTGTGTGGATCTGGGTCTTAACAAATTGGAAATTAAGAGTGACCCCAAATCCATGATCGATACCCTTTCCAACTCTGCATCTCCTATGTGGTCCATCTAGTACTGGATAGCTAGGATTAAAGCTCTCATGGCCAATCGGGAAATCCAACTCTCCTCCATTCTTAGGGGAGGCAAACTCAGTGGCTAATGCCCTAGCCTGCAAAGCCAACGACAGTCAATTACCCTCTTTCTACCGGTCCCGGTCTGAGCTCCCCTCTACCGTTAGAGGGCTCCTATTTTTGGAAAGAGTAGGCTTAGGCAATTTAAGAGAAGGTTAACCCTCCTCTATATTCTGCTCACAATAGGCGTCGATGTTCTTTTGTTTTTGTTGACAATGGCGCCCAAATCTTTGTATAGCCTTTTGCATTAATGAAATTATCCTTTAAAAAATATAATAATTATAATAAAAATTTTTAGTATGTATTGTATGCACGAGCCCCTTCATGTAGTAAAAATGAATTAAAAAGGCAGTTTCATCATTTACAAAAAATAACCCACTTAAATATAAAATTTCTCTAACTGAAGGTATTTTAGCGAAAATAATTGTAATCAATGAGGTAGTTTAATAAAAACATTTTTACAATGCAATCTAATTTTTTCTCATAACAATTAGGTAATAATTTGTAAAAAATCCTTTTTCTTTTGTAGTACATGTGGATCTATGTATACATATTAGAAATGGCGTCCCAGTGCTCACAGAACACTTTAAATTATAATTCTCCTGGTTTGATTAGGTCACTTCGCAGTCCAATTCCCACTATTCCCAGCAGTATAATAGACTTGAGCTTTAGATCTGCCTCCTTTTTTGTCTCATGCCCTAAAATGATATGGAAAATTGTATAGTTGTTGTGGATCTGACTATATCATGATGTGGCTCATGGAAGTTTCGCATGTCAACACTTTTGGTTTTCTTCTCTCCTAGTGTGCTGCACCAATAGCAACCAACGAAATTTATTGGCGTGTAAAATTTTTATAAGCCCCACGATGATATATTTCTTAGATCCACACCGATCATCTATTTGTTAAGATCATTCAAGGAAATGAACTCAAAAACAAGGTGTGCTCAGGTGGCACACACCATAGAAAGTAATAGAAATTGGCACCTACATTGAAATATTCTTGGGAATATAGAAGGATCTGATCAAGTTGATATTTGTTTTTTTTTTTTTTTTTTTTTTTTTTTTCACTTTCATCCAGGTCTATCTGACCTTATAAAGAGGTTAGATGAAAAATAAACCTCATGATTAAACCTAGGAAGGTTTTACCAGTAGTTTGTTCAATCCCTACTGCTTTCTTGTGGTGTGGTCCAATTGACCTTGGATGTGCCTCATTTTTGGCCTCATTCTCTGGAATAATCTGGAAATTTTGATGAACACTTTGGTAATGCATAAATCATGGTGGGGCCAGAGAAGTTCCACATATTAAAAGTTGTGTTGTGTGGTGCACATTCTATTTAGGAGAGAAAATCAATGTGTTCTGTGTGATCGGCAATTACATGTACCAACGAGAAGCAACAGCACGAGATTTCCCTGTACCTACAACATAGACCATCTGCATTCACATGAAGATAACCCATTTTAGTGATAAGTATTGAAAATAAGTTTTACCAGGAAAGCCCTTAACCAAGTCACTTGGTCAACTATGTTTTCAGTTAAGGAGTGAATCTAAGTATAAATATGCTTTTCAAACATAGGTTCAACGGTCCCAGAATGTATATTTCTTAGACGAGAATAGGTCCAATAATGGATCTACATGAGCCGTGGATGCATCTGTCGGTTGGGGTGAATTTTAAAAACACATTAAAGTAGGGCCCACCAGAGCCAACCACCCTTTTCTTTGCATTAAGCAATTTTACTGTGATAGAGACCACAGCATACGCATAGAGAGAAATAGGGTGTAAGTTAAAAGACTAACAAGAGGAGTAAATGAGAATTTTTACATATTGTATATATTACAAAACTGCACTTGCTGGACTAGGGCCGCAAACTGGCTGTTGTACATGGTCTAAACCACCCAGCTCAATTGAAACGGTTCTGAACTTTAAGCACAAGCCGAACCCTCGAGAGATCCATTATTCTAAATATCTTCACTTTCATATGCAAGAGCCATCTCCATTTAGTTGTTTTAGACCCAAGTCCTTTTTCAAGTTCTTGGCTTATTTCTTGCATGCTTGACATTACTATTTTTTTTCTAAATTATTATTTTTTTAATCCAACAGTCTCTGTCCATCACGGTTGTCATTGGTGAAAATATAAATTATCCGTGACATTTCTCATGGGCATTCAAATCATCTCTCCATCGGATTTCACCATTGTTAATCAATAACTTTCACATCAACAGTCAGCGACACGTACGTGCCAGTGCTCTGCTAGCTACAACATATAGGAAGTTGAGGTAGACCCTAAAACTAATTCAATGAAGCATGTTTAACATTTGGATATCACTACATATTGAATAATGTTTCAAGCATGTTGCATGTTGATTGTTGTTAAAACTGTTATGTAACTTTTGGTGTTGAATGTTACTTCATGGTAGATCATTTGAATAGGAATTCTGATTAGGAGTTGCTAGCGTTTGAACGATAAAGTAAATTAACTAAAAGAAATTTTTTTTTTTCTATTTGTAGGACATTATCCAAAGAAGAAACATCCAATACTCCACAAAATAAAATTCTCTGACTCCTTTCATAATTCACAATTCAGCCAAGTAATTAGAGATTTTGTAATTCAGCCGAGTCATTAGAAAACGGCGCTAGTTGAACCCATTCAATGTAGAGAACCGATTTGCTAGTCCCCCTGCCACCAGCCCCGTGGCTGATGCTCGGTGCTCTGTGGGCCCCACAATAATGTATGTGTTTCATCCATTCCGTTCATCTATTTTTACAGATCATTTTAGGCTTGATCCCAAAAATGAGAGGGATATAAATCTCAGGTGGACCACACCACAGGAAAACAATAGTGATTGGATATCCATTAAAATCCTCCTAAGGCCCACTACTGTTTATTTGACATCCAATCTGTTGATTAGGTCATACAGACCTAGATGAATCGAAAAAACAAAAATCAGCTTGATCCAAAGCTTTGTGGGCCTCACCATGATTTATGTGTTTTATCGACGTCATCCATTTATTTTTCCGTCTCATTTTACAGCATGAACCCAAAAAAAGGCAGATCCAAAGCTCAAGTGGACCTCACCATAGAAAGTGGCAATGATGAGTCCAACCACTGAAACTTCGTGGACCTCACCATAGCAAGTGGCGATGATGAGTCCCACCACTGAAACTTTATAGTGGCCACCATGATGTTTATCTGACATCTAACCTGTTCATAAAGTCACATAAACTTGGATGAAGGGAACACACAAAAATCAGCTTGATCGAAAACTTTTATAGCCCACATGCAATAAGTTTTCAACTGGGTACTGTTCAATCTCTACTACTTCCTGTGGTGTGATCCACTTGAGCTCTGGATCTACCTCATTTTTGGGGCCATGCCCTAAAATGATCCAAAAAAATGGACGGACATAGAAAAAAAAAAAACATACATCATGGTGGGGGTCCACACAGCTTTGACCAGTATGAGCTTGGCCCAGGATTAGACCATTAATCTTGTACCCCCACCTCTTTGTCCTCCATTCCTCTAAAGAATCATTCTGATTTGATAACCCTAATCATTCTATCCTTGGTCTACAAAATGGAGATTGTACCCATGCTAGTGCACTATGAAGGCTCTTCAACTCTTGGTCATTTAGAGGTGAACATGCAAGCAAAAACCCAAGATAGAAAAGAGCCGACAATATTCTAAACATGTTGTTCACTTTGGTTATTTCATAAAAATAAAATGAAATTTTAATTTATATATAAGATTATTATTTTAAAAACTAAGAATTAAGGGCCTATGGGCCTGTTTGGATGCCACTTAAAAATGAGTTCATCTGATTTTATTTAGTGCTAGTTATGTATTAAAGATCATTTGGGATTAAAAACATAGCCAACAATTTATATATGTAAATTATAATTTCTAATTAATATGAAATTGATGTCAAATAAAATGAGATGAACTGAATACACACACACACACACACACACACCCATTATGATAAATTTATGTCTATATGAAATGAAAATTACTCTTTTTGATAACTTATTATGTCAGTTGGTACAAATAACTTACAGTCAAACTCATTTCTTTTATGTGTTTCTTTTTCTTTCTAATTTGAATTGTTGCACTTTTTTTTTTCATTTATTCTTAGTTGTTCCAACATTCAAGGTATGATATGTCCACTTTCATTGTCTGTTTCAGTGACTATGGATTTTTTTACACCTGTTCTTGAAATCGTGAAGTTATTGTGGGGTCCTCTTGCTCGACAGATAAGTTATGTGAAGAATCTGAATAAAAATGTGAAGGATTTGAGAAAGAAGACGGATGAACTAACTAGTAAAGAAAATGATGTGAATAATGAAATTGAGAGAGCTAAGCTGCAACGGAGGGTTCCCCGGGAAGAAGTGAACAATTGGTTGAAAGATGTCGAAAATGTTAAAAACGAAGTGACGGTCATTGAGAACGAATTTGTTGAACGTGAGAAATGCTGTAAAGGATATGTGCCCAATTGTTACACAAGTCGAAAACTAAGCAAAAGAGCTTTGGAAAAAGCTTCTGAAGTGGACGAGCTCAAGCAAAAAAGTTTATTTGAGGGTGGAGTTGCAGTTGATCAGCTACCGGGAACAGCACATACCATACCCACAACATCTCTGGAAGGTAAAACATCAGCTGAAAAAACTTTAGAGCAGATTTTGGATTGTATAATGGATGCAAAAATAGGAATGATTGGCGTATATGGAATGGGAGGGGTCGGGAAGACGACCATCATGATGAACATTCACAATCGTCTTAAGGATGCCAAACTTTTTCATAGTATTATCTGGGTGACTGTGTCCCAAGATCTTAATTTGAATAGGCTACAAGCAGATATTGGCAAGAAAGTTGGATTGGACTTGCAAGATGGTGATGATGAAGTGAGCAGAGCATCAGCATTATATGAAGCGTTAATGAAGAGGCAGAAGTTTTTGCTCATCCTTGATGATATGTGGAGGGCCTTTTCGCTAGAAAAAGTTGGAATTCCTAAACCTAGTAAAGAAAATGGTTGCAAGATAGCATTGACGACTCGGTCATCAGATGTTTGTGGTGGAATGAAGACAGACAAGGCCATTAAAGTGCAAGTGCTTTCTGAAGAGGAATCCTGGGTTCTATTCAAAGACAATATTGGTAGTGACGTGGTGCTGGCTTCAGATGTGCAAGAAATCGCAGAGCTTGTGGCTAAAGAATGCGGAGGTCTACCACTGGCACTAATCACGGTTGGTGGGGCTCTTAGAGAGGTTAAGGATGTTCATGAATGGAGGGACGCGTTGAATCAATTAAGAGGCTCAGTGGCTGAAATTGAAGGCATGCAGGATGAAGTCTTTGGACGTCTAAAGTTCAGTTACGATCGCTTGAGTGTCAAGAGTCGTGCTTGTTTCTTGTACTGCTCATTGTATCCAGAAGATTACAAGATCCCTGTAGAAGAGGTGATTAAATACTGGATTTGTGAGGGGTTAATAGATGAAGTGGGGGATATCGAAGTCGAAATTGACTGCGGGCATTCCATAGTGAACAAACTCGTACGTGCTTGCATGCTAGAAAGTGACATCGATGATGACTGTAAGTTTGTAAAGATGCACGACTTACTTAGAGATATGGCAATCGGTATAACCAAGCATAACCATAGCTTCATAGTCAAGGCTGGAAACGGAATGGAAGAGCCTCTGAAAGATGAGGAATGGTTAGGAGATGTTGAAAGGGTTTCATTGATGAGGAACAGAATCCACAGCCTCTCAGCAACGCCAAACTGCTATAAACTCACTACCTTGTTTTTGCAAGGTAATCCTCTTGATGGTCATATCACTCTATCCTTGTTTCAGCATATGTGTGGCCTCAGAGTTCTTGATCTCTCCAAGTCTGACATCAAGTGCTTACCTGACTCGCTTTCTGATTTGGTGAACCTCCGTGCGCTGGTACTAAGAAGATGCCGCAATTTATCCACAGTTCCTTCACTAGCAAAACTGAAAGAGCTGAGGCTGTTGGACCTCACTTGCACGGACATCAAGGTACTTGCACGGACCTCACTTGCACGGACATAAGATTCCTTGACTTATCAGGAATGTACAATTTGGAAAGGATTGAGGCAAGAGTAATATCTAAGCTTATCCATCTTGAACAATTTATGGCATTGCACAACAAATTTATTCAGGCATTAAAGCCCCAAGAAAGAAACGTATTAGATGAGATGGCAAGTCTAACTCTGTTGGTTCATCTTGAACTCTCCTTTCCTAACCTGGTTACCTTCTCACATTATGTCCAATCTGGGCAGTGGCGAAAGTTGAAGAAATTCATTTTAACGGTAGGAGTGACCCAGGCGATTAGTAATATTAGGCAGTCTTCTTACCTCAAAGTAGATGAAATCGACTTTTTATATGAGTTGGAGCGTAGGGTACAGCTCAATGAGCTGCCAGCTGGCACTAAAAGAAGTCCTCTCTTTCTGCCTGCCAACACAGTTGAGTTGGTCATTAGTGAATGCACAAATTTCTCCCGACTCTCGCTTCTCTCTTTACTGAATGTAGGGGGATTGAAATTATGCCTTATTAATGAGTGCAGCTGTCTGAAGTCGGTTTTGTCAGTCAAAGATAATGTCTCTTTCCTCGCCACTGTAGAGCACTTAATCCTTGTAGAACTACCAAATCTGCGAACTGTTTGTCAGGGAGTTGCGACACCTGGCACCTTTCAAAGCTTAAAGACTATAATGATCGGTAAATGCCACAGGCTGAAGAGTCTCTTTTCAGCTGGGTGGTTGAAGAACCTTCGGAACCTTGAAAGAATTTGCATCGGAGAATGCAATGAGATGGAAGAGCTGGTAGCCGAGGAGAAAGAAGAAGAGATAACTGCAGCAGCATATGGCAGCAACAATGACATTCCCATCACATTGCCTATGTTAAAGAATCTCTCTGTTTCAGATGTAAATAAATTGAAGAAGATTTGCAGCAAGGTAATTATGTGCACTTCTATGGTCTCCATTACAATAAAAGGTTGTCCTAAGCTTCAGAAGATCCCTTTCTCCATCGGCACTTCATCTGTGGCTTTTAAAGGAGAGATTAGGGGAACAGGAAAGTGGTGGGATATATTGCAATGGGACGATCCTTCCACTAAACCTCTCCTACTCCCCCTCTTCAAAGAAGTGAGAGGAAATGATGATGACGCTGATGACAACGACAAGGACAATAACAACGACAATGATGATGATGAAGATGACACCGACATCGATGATAATGATGTAGAAGAAGAAGAAGGAGAAGAAGACGACCACGACTACGATGATGATGATGAAGAATCTGAAAAAGAAGACTCTGACGATGATGATAAAGAATATGAAAAAGAAGAATCCGATGACGATGATGAAGCTGAGAAAGAAGAATCAACCATTTCAACAAAATAGAAGGTGTCGTATTCCCACGCATTCTTATATAGATACCACTCTCTTACATGCTGCTGCCATCTCTTTTATTTATATTTTGAAAAAAAAAAAAAAAACACATTATAAACTATTTATCTTACCTGCATTGGGATGAGTTCTAATAATCTAATTTATCAATCTCAACTATTCATTAGGTCATGTACACATTTCATAGGCTGCCATGCAAGCATCACAGTGATCAGGTGATCCTAAACATCATATAAATGGATAGTCAAAATCGCTTACCAAAGAATAGGTTCTATGAATACTTTGAATAATCTATTTGCAGGGCCATCAGGCATCACTTATGGTTCTAAAATATCCACATTTTCCATGTAATCCTAAACATCACATCCATGCCGATCGCTCTTATCAATATTATTTTTGCGCACAAAATGCATGTTGAACCAATTAAATAGACCATTCCAGTATTGTCCCAATGCAACAAGGAGCTAGCTAACATAATAACTTAAAAGAGTACTTTTTTAAAGTTGGATCATTTCTCATTTATATTTCCAAGAAGGCTACCAATATAAGTTCCAAATGCTTATTCTTCTCTTTCATGACTGACAAACGAACAGATGGCAAAATAAGACGGTTATGCGAGATGGACTGATGTTTGGAGGGGAAAAGTCTAGCAATCAGATGGCTCGGATCATTTAACGGCATGTGTGCATTTTTTTTTTTTTTTTTTCGTGCTAGGGACATACCTGACATAGATGGAAGAGTTCACCTGTTGGATGAAATGCTCAGGTCAATTCTATCTTATTTATCCAATTATGGTTTTGTTAATGTTATCAGATGTGGCCAAATCTGCTGTTTGTGATGAACCATGAATTTTCCCGATGTGCACTTAGTTTGTGTACGTGAGGACATGGCTGTTTTATCCAAGCCATTGATCTGATCGCACCTATAATGGATCGATCGATGAAGTATTTGCAATTGGTCAGCTCTAACCTTTCCATTGTTGGCATGCAATGAATGGTTGAGAAGAAATCCACAGATAGCCGAAAGAGTCGATGGTGAGGATCTTCGCCTTTCAGAGATTTGTTTTCTACGCACACGTCCACAGATCAATGGCTTGGATTAAAAAAACCGTAGTCCACCCATGTTACAAACTAGGTGGATGATAAGAAAGTTCCATGTTAGTCACAACAAGGAAACCCGACCTCTTATTATTATTCACATGTGTGTATAGATACACGTATGCGTATGTACATATACATATACATATACATACATATATGTATATATGTAGATATATTTCATTGAGCAGTTTCAATTGATCCATTCTTGCACCTACACACACGCTGGATGAAAATGAAGAGGTGGATGGGAAGGTCCAAAACACTTGTGTAGGCCAAAATTAGATATATTTTAGCACTTTTAATGAGAATAGGTCATATTATATTTCCACTCATGAAAGTGCTAAATCGCATTTTTGCACTTTTAAGTACCTACAACCTAATGTGCTTAAAATCTATGCTGTTTATTAGGTAAACATACGCCTTGGTTGTTATGATTTGAAAATTTACGCTGATTTAACTGTTTGTTTACCTTGGTTGTCATGATTTGAAAAATCAGGCCGATTCAACTGTCAAATGGGCCACTTTGTAAACTCACTCCTAAAACCTCTAAATTTATGTGGTATATATAACCCAAATCTTTAAGTACTGTAACTCTTGCATAATTCTTTTATTATGACAAGGAACACCAAATGAATGGATTGGATGACACACTGACACTAAGCTAGGCACAAAAGTAATGGTGAGAGTTCCTTTTTAAATGTTTCCTATGTTGTGGACCACCTAAGTTTTGGATTATCACGATTTTTGGGTTTAATAGTTAGAATGCGCCAGTGACCTGATGGACAGCATGGATCTCATGAAAGTTCCCCCACGTGGCACTTAGCTATGAGTTACCAACTATTATTGAGGGAAGTCGCTTTTGGTTAGAGAGAAGTTGAGGCTCATCAAGGTTTTTAGCTTTTTTCCTCTTCTCCATATATGAAGCTGGTGGGGCCCTTGTTGGCCACACCATTTTTTGAAAAATAAAAAAGGTTTTTAGCTTTTTTCAGAAAATACAAACACTCCGGTGGCATTCGCAGGTGAAATATTAACTGCATAATGTATAACACATATTTTTGAATTTCAAATATGCTCATGACTTTATAAAATCTCTCTTCATATCCCTAGAATGCACCAAGTTATTCACCGTTGGAAACTAATTGCAGGCGAGAAAATGTTCTCCACTACTTGCATTGTAATATAGATTTAGAGTATTAATATTAAATGCTTAAAGTTACTACTATTTATCATCATCGTTATTGTTGTTGTTGTTGCTGCTGCTGCTGGTGTTGCTGTTGTTGTTGAGATATGATATTGACATAAATCAAAACAATAAAAAAAAATAAAAATCATTTATGGACCAGTACTCCTATTGTTGCATCTAGATTAGTACTTTTGCCATACCATTCCAATGCGCCCAATGTAGGAAAAGGGTGCATTCAACAAAAGGAAATGTAAGAGGATGTGAGATTACTGGCTTGGATCATAGTTTTTAGACTCACAACTCAGACTTGGTAACTCCCAATGAATGTGAATCACCCCACCAAGTCACCTCTCATTCAGGTCAATCAGGGCCAAATGAGTCAATCCGAGTCATAGTCTTTTGTCCATGGCTCTGATGAACGGTGTCCTAACTAGATGAACGAATGGGAAAATTGTGGATGGAGATTCCAACACTAATCTCTCAAGATGGTAGATCCTAACCCTCTGATTATTATCACAGAAATAAATGGTTACAAGATAATTCAGCAAGTGCCATAAAAAGGAACATATTCAATGATATCTTTTTGGCACATTCTACAATTTAATTATTCTTTTCTTTTACTCTGTGGCAGGTACACAGATGGATCCTCGTGTGGTACCATTTAAAGTTAACTATCTATGTTGTGGACCTAAAGTTATGGTTTTGATTTGTTAGAGTTGTTTGGGGTAACCTCCTAGATTAAGGCATTTCCTTTTTTATTTTATTAAGATGTGTATCTCTTAAGATTTCTACAAATGTCTGCCAGAACCTAGCTTCTCTCTATGTATTCTCGCCATTGTTAATGGAATAAACATGTATTATGGTTTCTACCATATGGTCTCTCGTGGTTAACACGACTTAATGACAAATGGGCCCAAGCATGTTCAGGTCAACCATGTCAATGGAAGCCATGGCTTGTCCTTGAAGAGTGATGGGCCTGATTGGTTTGTGAATGAAACACATCTTTCATGAGCTGCTGCTCTCTTCATGTATGTGCATTTGGAGGATGGGTGTTGTAGTCTGCTATGTGGTGGCAAAGAAGACCCAACCTTGAAGCATGGGTTTATTCTCGTCTGATACGTCTCAATACCATCCTAATCTTATCCATTTCACTTCAAACGAAGCAAATCACCATAACAAATCAGAAATAAAAAGACAGATGCACAGATTAATCCTACCAATTTTGGTCCCTGGCGAGTGGTGCACTCCAAAACCGTATTGCCTTGAACCATGTTCCGTTCAAAAACTCTGAATAACTCAACTTGATGTGCAGTTGGGTCAGGTTGAGTGGAGGGATCAACCTGACCATTAGCAGTTAATCTCCAACAACAGAAGAGTTCTTATATTTTTATTGAATTATAACTAGAGATGGCGATTGAAGCAACTGACTTCAGATGCAACATTGCTTGGAATTAATAGCCAAATTGCAATGGTGTTCCTTAGATCCATGGCAAGGGAGTAGGTCCAAAACATTGACTGAGGAATCAGACGAGTCAAATACGACTGGCCTATGTCAACTATTGTTCTAAACCAATCTAGTTGGACACCATTAGTAGCTACCACGTTCACTCCTGACTAATTGGACGATTCAGGCCAATTCACTCCCAATTCGGTGAATGAGTTGTGATTTGACTCAAACCCAAATGAACCACAATGAGTCACCGAGTCTAAAAACCATACTTCGAAATATAATATTATTTTTACCTTCAAGTACCTAAAATGAATTGAATTTTGAAGATCACTTATTCAGAATGTAAAATAGTTTTGTCATTTCCCCTATCAAACTCATTAATTACTGCCATTCAAATAAATAGTGCAACCAAATGCAATATAAATTCTTTGGACAGAAAATCATCCACCTTTTGTCACAATGAATAATATAACATTAGTAGCAAGGGTGCCATGAGAAGAAATAGATTTGGAGCATGAAAATTCATTAGTAGAAGCCTCAATGGCCTAATCAATTGGAATTTTAGTATATGCGCCATTTAAGTGGCTCCCATTACATCAACTAAATATTGTATTTTGGTATGGTTCCATGGCGTAGTGGACTTTGTTTCAACATTGAGAACAGGGATCCAGTGCTCATTTGGTGTGAGTGGGCGGGTGAGTGTGTGGGGTATTGTGTGTGTGTGTGTCAAAAAAATAAATAAATTTGAATCTTGTATTTACCAATAGCTTGGACGACCATTGTTACATCCAAGCATAAGGAAAAAAAGGTTAATCGACCCAATGGGTCATTGGACTCATAAACCAATGATAAACTAGCCTCGATCTAGAACCAATATTAGATCTCAGTCCAAAACATCACTCCAATTATCAAACGAACCATTTGTGATAAGAAAAGACCTTAACATCTATATTTCAACTGCAGATTATAATCCTCAATGGAGTGAATTTAGCAGAACATGATTTGTGTAGAAACTTTTAAACCAGTTTGGACCCCCCTTTAACTAATCTTCAATGAATTTGTATCAGCCAAAAATAAAGCCAACATATCCTTGAGGACCCAATTTTGGACCTATTATTAAATTTCATTCAGTTAAGCTGTTTAGGCAATTTCTAAAATGTAAAACCAATACAGCCAGAGGCGTGGCCGCGTGGGCTTTCCTAAAAGGGAATTTTAGAAAATACTATCTCATTAATTTCTCATGTATATCCCGGTACCTTTCAAAATTAACTTTTTATTAAGCTACCTCATTGATAAAGATAATTGTCAAGGGAGTACAATTTCTGGTATTTTTCTTGAGTTTCGGTCATGTTTTTTCATAGAATGAGAAAATACCCATCAAAATTTAAATAAAACTCCAAGGGCAAAGTATGTAACACTAACCGAAGTTGTAATATGTTGACGTGGAATAGTTCTGTGGGCCTTATCATGATGTATGTGCTATATCCACACCATCCATTCTTTTCTCCATATTATTATAGAGCACAAGCCAAACAACGAGGTAGATCGAAAGATTAAGTGGGCCACAACATAAAAAGTAATGGGGACAGTGATGCTTACTATTGAAACCTTTCCAGGGGCCTCCATGATGTTTATTCACCATCCAACCTGTTCATAATATCACACAGACCTGGGTTACAGGAAACACAAATATCATCAAAAAATTTTAATGGTAGGCATTACTGTCCCCTCTGTTGTCTATGATGCCAAAAAATATTCATTAATTATATTAATTCCAACCCTTAGTCTTTTTGTTTTTCCTCGAATGGCGTTGGTGTTGAGAAAAGTCTTAAATCTGAAGGTTTTGAGGTCGTTCGACCGGTCGTGGGAAGCTTCGACTGGTCATGGGAGACGCTCGACCGGTCGTAGGTTCGAGCCCTGGCACGACTCAAAGTCCAGCGAGTTTTTGCTGTTTTTTGTTGTAGCTATGACTGGTCGAGGGTCAGCTACGACTGGTCGAAGGTGGGCTACGACCAGTCGAAGACTCGCTACGACTAGTCGTTGGTTACGCAGTTTATTCCACGATTTTGCGCGAAACTACGGATTTGAGTCCTTGTTGCGGAAGGGAAGTTTCCTAAACTATAAATAGGTGTTCCTAGTATATGGTAATGAATGCTAAGGCTTCCTGAAGGGGTTCTAGGGTTATCAAAGTGTGTAGCAAGGGTGAGATTCGAGGTTGTTCGAATCGGGTAAGTCCTTTCTCTTTGTAATTGATGCTTTCATAGTGGTGATCTATCGTTTTGTGCCGTGGTTTTTTCCCGCAAGGGTTTTCCACGTTAAATCTGTGTGTTCTCTTGTGTGCTTGGTGCCATTGGATTACCATCCTAGATCTAGATCTGTGTGATTCCACAGGCTAAAAATCCCAACAGTTGGCAGGCTGTCTTAGCCCAACTAAGGCCTGAGAGCTTAATTGGTATGGGGCAGGCTGTCTTAGCCCAACTAAGGCCTGAGGGCTTAATTGGTATGGGGCTGGACCTACCCCAGCTTAAGTCATTGCCAACTTGGGTTCATGGAGTCAAACTTTTTTTTTTTTTTTTTTTAAAGTGGACTCTTGCCACAGGGTTTTCATTCAATCCAGAGAATTTACAGCTATTCAGGTGGGCCCCAACAAAAAAATTAAGGGCCACACCTATCATATACGCACTTGCTATGCTAGACAAAACCAACAAAATTACAAGAAAACAGGGTCAAGGTCAGGGGAATTTGATTGCTCCTAAACCAGTACTGTCTAAAACCATCGCATCTCTAGCAATCTTCGGGAGGTCTGACTATCAACAAAATATTTGGTCTGGGCATCCCTCGCTAGCTGCCCTGGCCAAAGCGTCAGCGACCGAATTCCCCTCCCTGAATACATGGTTGAAGCTGATGTTCATGGATCGCCGTCTTTGTTATATGGCTCCCAACTTGTACCAAATTTTCCAGGGGTTTGGAACTAGCAGGTCCTTGACCGAATCCACAATGAGTTTTGAATCTGACTCAACAATGATGTTAGATAGGCCAAGGGAGGAGCAAATGTCTATTCCATCAAGAGCGGCCTGAGCTTCCGCTATAGTGTTGGAGGCAATCCCATAGTATTTGTGGAAAGCGAATATCATCCTGCCTAAGTGATCCCTACAAACCCCCCCCCCCCCCCCCCCCCCCCCCCCCCTCCATTCTCACCTAGATTACCTCTCGAAGAGCCATCGATATTCAATTTCAACCAGTCTTTTGGAGGTTTTGACCATCTAACAATAAGGGGTTTGCCTGGAAGTTGTGAAAGGGACGTGTCAATCTTCAAGGTTTGGAGTATGACTTGTTCGGCGAAGGAATTTCTATCCGATTCCGGGATGACAGAGCCAACTTCTCTAAGCCAACGAGAGACTGTAGAAATGATGCGGTTGTCGGCCATTTTGAGGTTCTCGAATCTGGACGCATTTTTGCTAAGCCATAGCTCCCAAATGATGAAGAAAGGGACGATCCCCATTAGAAATGAAATACGGGATTTCCGGCTGGCCTTAGAAGTCCACTGATGGATCTTCTAATGAATGGTTTGATTTGGGATTGAGGGGATATCAAAAAGATTATTAAAGTAGGTCCAAACCTTGTTCGCTATGCTGCCAAAACAGAATAAGTGATCTAGGGTCTCTTCCGACGCGGGGGACAGACCAGAAACAATGCTAGGCTGAGTGCTCCTGTTGAGCAGATGACCCGTCTGGCTGACGGGGGAGATAGAAGGGCCATTGGGCATGGTTCCTGTTCCCAGGGGAGTAAAGGCCGACGCAGGAATCAGAGAAGGAAGATGGATTCTGAGTGTGGTGCCACAGCATTCGCATCTAGAAGCCAAAGCAGCGCCAAATCACTGAACAGCTGCGTCCACCGGGACTGCCTTGTGCAGTGTTTTCCAACCAAAGATCGCCACTTTCGGAGGTATGAAGTTGTTCCAAAGCCACTTAGCCCAATGCTGACAAGGGTGGTGAGGTCTCATCTCGTTCCAAGCAGACTTCATTGAGAATTTACCGGAAGGAGCTAAGTCCCATATGAACCTATCTGCTCTATCTGACAGCGAAACGTGACTATCAGCAATAGTCTTCATAGTTGCCGGAGGAATGATATGATAGATATCTGCCAGTTTCCAGCGCCTAATCTGGGGGATGAAATCTTTCACCTTGGCATTTAGCATGTTGTGCGGGATTTGCCCAACAGCGGCACATGCGAGAATACCTCCTCCTAACCAGTTTTGATTCTAAAAACTGACATTGCCCTCTCCCAGCAGCCATCTGGAATGCTGTAGAACAAATGGTAAAACTCTGAAGATATCCTTCTAGTCAGCTGACGTTGCAGTTCACATCGTCCATTTGTTTTTGATGGTTTTCTGAAAATATTTTGCCGACATAAAGTTGGCCCAAAAAGACGACCCCTGCAGCATATGCCAGCCCATTTTAACTTTGGAGGCTCGCATTGTTTCCTCGAAGCTTCTGATTCCAAGGCCGCCCTCCCGGAGGGGAACACACAATCTCAACCACTTGACCCAATGCCTTCTGTTGCGACCTTCCGAGCTACCCCAGAAAAAGTTTGCAAGAGAACATTCCACTTCTTTGCACGCTAATTTAGGGATGTTGATGGCAGACAGGATGTGGATTGGAATACTGGTAAGGACATGATTGATCTGCACCAACTTCGCTGCTGGGTTGAGGGAGCTTTGCCTTCCAACCTTCAATCTTTTCGGTGATCTTCTGGATGAGCTGCTGGAGCAGAGAGTTGCTTATTCTGTCCTTAGTCAGAGGAACTCCAAGGTAAATACTCGGCAAATGATTGTGTCTGTAGCCCGTGAGGTTGCTCAGCCTCTGGACCTTGCTGATGGTTGTATTCTTCGAGGTGTTGAATGAAGATTTTGAACCATTAACCTTCTGACCTGATGCGTCTTCATATTTTCGAATGAATCTGAGGAGGACACAGACGTTAGATTGCCTGCCATTGAGAAATAATATGGCATCATCAGCAAAAAAAAGATGGGAAATTCTGGGACAAGGTTGGGGGAGTTTAAACGGCTGACAGCACCCTGAAGCGAACAACTTGTAAATGCCTCTGCTGAAAACTTCAGCTGCTATGATGAAGATGGACGGTGAAAGCGGATCACCTTGTCGAAGACCTCGGCTTGATTAAGAGAAACCAAAGCTTCTACCATTGATGAGCACATAAAACCACACATCTTTCTAGCAATGTTGAATTTAGGTGATCCAAAGACGATCAAACCCAAACTGATCGAGGACCTGGGCAATGAAGTTCCATTCCAATCGGTTATAGGCCTTCTCCATGTCAAGTTTTATTATTAAGTTTCCCCCGAACACCTTTTGGTCGATCTCATGGGCCATCTCCCTTGCAATAGAAATATTTTCAGCTATCGATCTGCCTTTCACAAATGCTCCTTGCTCCTTGGAGATCAGGTTCGAAAGGATGTAGGCTAGCCTAGTTACCATGATTTTGGAAAAGATCTTCATTATACGATTGCAAAGGCTGATTGGTCTATAATCTGTGATAAATTCCGGGTTCTTTTTCAATGGGATGAGACGGAGCTAGGTGCATTGGAATGCTCTGGGGATCGGTCCGCCTTTAAAGAAATCAGTGGCAGCTGCAACTAAATCCTTGCCGATCACCTCCCAACATGAAGGCACAGCCAAATCCATCCAGACCCGGGGCGCTGTCGGGCGGAATGGAAAAGGCAGCAGCTTTGACTTCCTTCGTAGATATGGGCCTCACGAGACCAGCATTCATCTGATCAGTCACCGGCTTTGGGATGCACTTGAGTAAATCGTCGTCGCTATGAGTATCTTCGGAGGAAAAAAGATGTTTGAAGTAACGCTGGGCTTCTTCCCCAATTTCTTCGATTTGATCAAGAGATTCACCCGTTGCCTTTTTCATGTTTTTGATACCCAGCCTCCTATGATTATACAAAACCGAATCATGGAAGAACCTTATATTTCTGTCGCCTTCCATAAGCCACGTGTTTCTTAATTTTTGTTTCCAAAAAATTTCCTCCTGAAGATGGGCCTTCTTCAGCTTAGCCTAGGCTAGATTGAGTCTGATGGAATCAACTTCAGATTGCGTGTTGATGAGGTTGAACTCTGCCTTGTTTACTTCATCTTCGGCCTTTTGAACATTTTTGGTGACATCTCCAAAGACCTCTTTGTTCCATGTTTTCAACCTTGTCTTCATAATTTTTAGCTTGATGAGGAACTTATACATTGGGGTAGCAGCAATGTCATTGTCCCAGCAGTCCTTTATCGCCCTCAAGAAATCGTCGTGTTCAACCCACCTGCGTTGAAATCTGAACGGGCGGGAAAAATTCGTTGCATCACTCTGAAAGCTGAGGAGGACGGGAGAGTGGTTTGAGTGAGCTCTTGTGAGGTGATCGACTTTAAATCGAGGAAGCTTTCTCATCCATTCCGAGTTGAACAACATCCTATCCAATCTTACCATCTGCCCCCTCTACCCAACCTGTTGTTACACCAAGTATATGGAGTACCAGAAAAACCAGCATCTATCAGCCCAGTGTCGTTAATGACATCCTGAAAGTCTGACATGGCTCTTGTCGTTTGAGATGGCCCTCCAAGTCGCTTGTCTGGGCTGGTAGTGGTGTTGAAGTCACCATAAACCAGCCAGGGATTCCTCCCATAGGATTTTTCTCTGTTCCTGAAGCAACTCGCGTAGACCGTTGTAATGTGGGTAGGGAAGGGAATACTATCCATGGAGATTTGGACTGTAATACATTGCCTTAAGCCCGGCTGGTTTGAACTTGAATGTGGTTCTTAGTAAGGATCCAGATTCTGTTTTCCGCAACTTCTTCTACAATTTGCTTTTCGAAACCCAATTTCGCTGCCACGACAGCTCTCTTAGACTCCCTGATCATTGGTTCCTGGAGCAGGAGAATAGCAAAGTTGTGTTTCCGAATCAAACGTCTCAGGAAGCGGGTAGTTTGAGCGTTACCTACCCCTCTCACATTCCAAGATAGGATGCTAGTCATCAGTAAACCAACCTATATGCTCAGCCCTTTTCTGTAAGCTCTTCAATCGCTGGCTTTTCCTGTTGATGAAATTGAGTTTAGGACGATTTTTCTGCTGTTTTTTCTCCTCTTCCTGCGAGCTACCACTTGAACTTGCACTGATAGCTTCATGGGAATTAGACGTGCCTTGAATGACCACCCATAGAGTTAAAGCTTCCTCATGTTTTATGCTTTTCGTCTTAATTGTGTCCTGACATTCCTGGTGATCTACCCCAGTCCCCGCCAACAACCCTCTGTGTTGTCTTTTTTCAGCTTCCTGGTGCTCTGCCATCGTTCCCACCAACTTATCTGCTGCTCAAGCTTCCAAGGATGTGTTTCTGCTGGATGACTTAAGCGCTCTGTCCATGGTTATTGGCGAATTAGAAAAGTGCTTGTTCACCTCAGTTGGGGGCTCTGTCTGGGCTTTGAATAGATTGACCTTTGATTTCACTGATCCTTCTTTGAATAGCTGCTGCACCCCAGACAACCATCCTTCCCATGCCACCATTAAATCTGGGGAGGGTTGAATCCATTGGAGAGTAGAAGGAGGATTGGAAGAGTTCTTACGAGGAGTAGCCTAATTAGGGGTATCTGAGTGCGCTTGCTTCCGGTCCCCCTTACTGGTCTGGATCATAGACTGTTGATTGTGCAGGCTGTCAGATGTGTCGATTTGATGAAGGGGTCTGCACTCGTGGATATTACTACACGCAAAGGAAGTAGGACGTAACTACCATCTCTACTTTCTTGCAACTCCAGCCTGGCGGGGGGAGCTGACTGAGGTAACATATCCAGGGTCTGGTGGTCCGTAGGTTGAAGAGTAGCAGGATAATTTACCAGCTGTTGGTCTTGGACTGGCAGAGGTGAGTGCTCCTTGGTCGGCCTTAAAACCTACATAGCGATCTCCATTTGCATTGGCTGAGGGGCATTCAGACTACCAGGTAATAGGCATTTACATTGGCTGTCTATTACAGGATAATCTGCCTGATTTGGGTCTTGAGCTGACAGATATGGGAATTCCTTGCTCGTCCTTGCCACCTCACCGCCCTCATTCTGATTGGTGGCTGAGGACAGGTGTTGAGGGAGGGTGGGAGGTTGAATGGGTGGCTGAGAGTCGGGAGGCTGCACCTTCTGCGGGGATGGGAGGAGGCCCTCAAAGATCATAGGGAAAGAGGGTGGGCGGGGTTGAGGGATCATGCCCAGGGTCTGGTGATCAGGGAGGGGTGAGGGCCATAGGTCGGGAAGCGAGGCTAGGGGATGGGGTGAGTGCTCTAAGATTGGAGAAGGGATTGGTGATTGGGATTGGATGGATGGCATTTGAAGGGCAGGTTGAGGCTGAAGGATAGGCTGAGGGATGGATGTCATTGGAAGGGCAGGTTGAGGCTGAAGGAAAGGCTGAGAGCTGAGGGGGGGGGGGGGGGGGGGGGGGGGGGGGGGTGGGGGGGGGGGGGGGGGGCTCAGGATTCGGGAGAGAGGCTGGGGGGGAGGGCGGGTGAGGAGGCGTAACATAATTTGGCTCGCTGCTGCTTCTACCATCCGCTTGGGGTCCATTCTCAGCTGGATATGAAGTTTCTGTCATAATATCTTGGCAGTCTCGAGGAGTAGTCGGCACGGTGCGATTTCTAACATTCTCTTGATTCACCTCGTCTGCTAGACCTCTTGTTTCATACAGGTGCTCAGTAGTCTGGTTTGGGAATGACCTGACCATCCATTGCTTGGTACTCTCCTTCAAGGCAGGATCTTTGACACTTCGATGGTCCAGGAGAGGGAGCTAGGGTTGTTCCCGAGTGACATGGATTTGGAAAGGATGACCCTCGACCAGGAGGGTGGTCTGCTTAAACAGGGGGCGTCAGGGTGAAGAAGAACCTTTGCTCTGGCACACCATCGGTTCTGGCCATCAATCGAACACCTGTTGAGCTCTAGAACTGATCCCATCAATTCAGCGATTTGGCGAATGGTTTGCTCGCACCAAGCATAAAGTGGAATGCCGTCGATACGGATCCAAACGCCCCGGCCTGGAGGCAACATGTTCGGATTCCACTGCCGAGGATTGATAAGAGAAAGTTTTTTATGCAGGATTCGAGCACTTAAAAATGAGATAAGGTTTTCCCTGGATACGAATAGAAACAGGTACCCAGTGGCTGAGATCCTGTAGATCTCCACATGAGAGTTGTAGAAGGTTGAAGATCGGATGCCTTCCAGGAGTTCACTGCTAACGTCGTTAGGCGCCTGAACTTCTCTTACCAGCGAGTTGGAAAAGAAATTCCGGCCCTGATCAGAGATCCATTTAGGCACGATGAGGGATTGGGATAACAAGGGAGGCTTGGGGGGTTTGAGGATCCCAGCATAGGACCTCGCTTGAGGGGGAGGGAGATCTCCCTTACCTTTGGAGATGCGAGGTTGGGTAGCACGGTGAGAGGTTCTACCTATAGAGAGGAGGGGTTGCTTTATAGATCTGATGGGAGGAGTGGGGAAAGAGGGTGGGGTAGTAATTGGACACTGGGCAGCATCCCTAACCACCATCCTGCGCCTGGTCAGGAATCGATCGTGTAACATATCCCTAGCCACAGTTGCTTCTTCCTTCTTCTTAAATCGGACAAAGCCGAAACCCTTCCTTCTGCCCGACGTGGTAAAGGTTGGGAGGTAAACATCCGAAATCTCCCCAAATTGACCAAAACGCTTCCTGATGTCTTGCTCAGTGACCGAGAATGCTAAGTTCCCTACAAACAGGCTCCAACCTGCCTCCCTGTTTCGTTTGGCCCGGATCTTCTCCCGATTTCCTTCCTGCGAACCTCTAGCATAGGAGAAGGGGCGAGTGTCAGACATCCATCCGATGGTCCTATCCAAGATTGTTGTGGATCAACGATCTGGATCCATCTGCGAAACGCCCGTGCACCGCCGAGGGTGTAGAAGGAGAAAGCCGAGGGTGCAGATCTAAATAAATCTCAAGTGGACCACACCACATGAACTAGTGGTGATTGAAAATTCACCATTGAAAACTTATTCAGGGCCACAAAATTTTAAATCAAGCTTATATTAGTGTTATACCTTCGTCCAAGAATGTATGACATAGTCAACAAGTTTGATGGAAAATAAACACTAAAATTAGGCAGCATGACCATTTTAATGGTGGGCATTCCATGCCTGTTGGCAAGTGCCGACAACATCAGTGATAACATGGGCCAATCACAATGCGGGAAAAGCAGGATTTTCATGCTTGTGTTTAAGCTAGATCTGGATCCCATGGGCCAATCACGATCTAGATCCCATTCATGGAGTAGTTAAGCTGCAGCCTGGCTCACCCATGGTGATTTGCACTATAGGTCCACGTGCCTAGATGGTCAAATCTTAGTGATCATTTGGATTCCCTGCGAAAGCTTTAACAGAAAGTTCCTAAGGTGTACGGCCCATTGTGATACTTGTCAGAAATTCATTCATTCATCCATCCGTTCTGCAAGCTCATTTTAGGACGTGCCCAAAAAAAAAAAAAAAAAAAAAAAAAAAAAAGCAGATCCAGAAAAGTGTGTAATAGGTGAGGAAACAGTAGCAATTAAGTTACCACTGTTTTTAACGGAACTTAAAATGTCCTTGAAAAATCCACTTTGTTCCTCTGTTTTCATCCTGTACTAATGCGGTCTTCCAAAACATGTGAACGGAGTGGATTTGACACAGACATTTCTGTCGACCCCACGCAGCCACAGGCAATCTGCTCGTGAATGATTATAGCTGTTTAAAATTGCGATAGAAAAGTATTAACTGTTCACACGGAAATCCATGCATCGAAGGTGAGAATAATTCTTTAAGTATGGTTATTGTAAACTGGCCGGGCCACAATGACACCTAGAAGATGGACGGTTCCGAACCATCACCTCTCTCTACTTGTGAGGCACATGGGATAATATGTAATTAAACCATAGAATACATTAAAACCTGTTAATTTATTAACAAGTTGCAAGACTTTGAAATTGCAGTCATTAAATAGATTGTCTAATCACTTTATTTAAAGAAAAACTTTGATATATACTCTGAAAGAATGTGATGGATGATGAACCGGCACTCGTGGAAACTGCATACTTGGCATGCAACTAATTCAAATTAAAAAGTCCAAATTATGGGTCTCCTTTAGATATATTGTGAACAAAAAAATTATGCATATTCAATTACCTGATCATAATCAGATGGATGGACATTTATTGGACGGAAAAATATAAATATCCAGTTGTCCTGAGGAATCAAAGGGGGACTACCACCAAACAATACTTACAATTGAGTTGGTTTGATTTGAGTTAATGTATGTCACCTGAACAATTTCCTGAATGCATCTATCAAGTGACGTGCTCTGACAGAGTATCAAATATTTTTAAAGACCATTTGCAATCAATAAAACAACAATCCAGCTGTATTAGGTGAGCTAACTTGGTTTAAATATACTTTTTCTGTCTTATCCCACAGCCATCAACGGACGCTGATTTCCTGCGTAAGGCTTTGGCACGAAGTTCGTGCGCTGGGAACCTATAGGTGGCCCATCGTGATGTTTGCAAGAAATCCACCCCGTCTATCCGTTTTGTGAGATCATTTTAGGATCTATTGCCAAAAATGAACCGGATCCAATACTCAAGTGGGCCGAAAACGTGAGGATTAAACGTCCACAGTTAAAATATTCGTGGGGCCAAAGAAGTTTTGAATCAGGATAATATTTATTTTTTCAGTTCATCCCAGTAGGAATGATGTTATGAACGGTATGAATGGCATGCAAACATCACTGTCAACACCATGGAGGTTTCAACGGTAGGAATTTCTCTACCCACCTTTTCCTTTAGTGCGGACCATTTGAGTCTTGGATCCTGCTCACTTTTGGACTCAATACCTAAAGTGAGCTCACAAAATGGATGGACAGGGTGGATGTCTCACAAACATAATGGTGGGTCCCAACTAGATTTCCAGTGCAGGAACTTCATCAACGTTTATTTGGTCAATGGTCTTTGTAAGCTTTGAGTGATTGCCTCTTTTGTGCTTGCTATTTTCTCTGATTTCCTTCCATCCGCCGTCTGTCCATAGTTGCTACAGATTTCTCATCAGTGCCTTTACAACGCCGTGGACAAACCGTTCGATCTCACCTTTCTATTTCTTGTCATTTTTGCACATCAACGGTAGGCCAAACGAGTGCCGCATTGTTAATATCGACTGTTTGGAGGGTGAGGTATGCTTAGACAACTGGTTCAATAGAGCATGCTTGCATTTTGAGTCCCCCCTGCATAGAAAGATGTTTCCATTTACATTAAAGTTTCGTTTTAATTTCTTTTAGCATTTTTACGTATTACAATCTACTTTTTATATAAATTACATCTTGAGAAATGCTTTCGTTAATCTACCTCACTACTTTCGTTAATCTACCTCACTACTTTGATTGTTTTTACGGATTTGAGAGGGTTTGAGGAGATTTGAGGGGATTTCAAATCACCCCAATATCTTTGGCAACATAGAGTAACTGGGGGTTTGAAATCCCCTCAAGGAGGGGGTTTGAAATCTACGGTGAAAGCTTAGATTACGTTTAAAATCCTTCCAAGAGTTGTTTGTGTAACATGTGTAAGAAGACTATTAATCTATTGGGCACATGGCCTACTGATCATATCCCAAAATAATTAGATTATCAATTGCATCACTATAATTACTTTAATATGATCATTTGTGCTGTCCAAATATTGTCCATGTAAAACAATGGTTAAAATTCGTTGGTTGGTTGATGTGTCATGTATTCTTTTGGGTAAGAGAAGCTATTTAGCCAACTGGGTTGTGGATTTGCGAGATTTTATCAGATGGACGGTCAAAAGTTCATTTTATTTTTATTTTTACTATAAATAAGTTTTAATTTGATCATAACTTTTGATCCTTTGAGTACCAATGCCCAACATGAAAAAAAAAAAAGCTTAGAAAAATTAGGATAATCATGTGGTCAGGCCAAATTCAATACTTAACATTTTTGCCGAAAACCATGAAGTCCTATAGAAATAATGATTTACTATAAATTTACTATTTACAGTAAGATATGTTTTTAGGATAATTTGAGTCTAAAACTCCATCCTAGGTTTGAACTCATTATTTAATGGATTGTAATTTCAGTTTTTATAATCAATCAATTTATTTTCAAATTTATTAGAAACTATTTCTATTTTATCCAGTGAGGAATCCAGATAGCTATGTGGATTCGGAGTAGTTATTCATGAGGAAGACACTGATTCGACCTCATCATGTTCTTCCCTGCGTCACCAAGATGCATATATGCCTGATGTCAATGATTCAAATATATGCTCCAATCAAGCATATTTGCTAAGCATAATCACTGGTAAATGTACAAAATCATTAACGAGGTGTGCTACAGTGGCACATACTGTGGTACCAGGCTGAAGAAGGGCCAACGTGGTCTATGTATCACATCCAACCTCTCCATCAGATGCATCCACTTAGGGCTTGTTTGGCCGGACGGATCCCCTGGGATTAAGAGGGATGGGATGGTAAAATCCCGGGATATGCCAAACAGATCCGATGAACTTGTCCCGGGATATAGTAAACCCATGGATCTTAAACCAATCCACTGACATCACCATCATTACCTTAAAATTGATCCCATCCCTCCAAATCTATTTCAATCGTGCCTAGGGAGTGTTTGGTTGGACAGATTGGAAGGGTTTGGAAGGTAAAATCCCAGTATATGCCGGGCATACCAAACAGACTCGGTGAACTTGTCCTGGGATATAGCAATCTCATTGATCTTAAACCAATCCCCTGACACCACCATCATTACCTTAAAATCCATCCCATCCCTCCTAAACCCTCTTAATCCGCCTGGCCAAACAGGCCCTTAGGTTACCCTAAAGTCAGAAAATTGGCTCCATTCAAAAATCTGATAGGGCTACCAAACAGGAAATAAGGCTATTGGTATGCTCACCCTTCATTTTCACTGGGGTCCATCTGAGTTGCAGATCATCTTGATTCTTAACGGCCCGGATGCGTGATATCTACTCCACCGATCAGGCGTGCCTTCCCTGTTTGGAGTGAAGCCTAAAAATTAGGCTGATCTGGAACTTAAGTGGGCCTCAGGGAATACTCACGACGGGACAGTACATGTCATCCAATCAATTATTATATGGGACCCACCAGTATCATAGGGCAGGCAAAGATGCAAAAATCATGTTGATCATATGATACTGACCCTTTAAATGTTCAAATATGAGATGGTTGATATGGGTTATGCTAATAGCCCTACTTCCCCACGGAAGTTAGTAACCATCCCAAAGCTTTCAGATGATGCACAAGATGGGACTGTCCATTCACTCCAAACCACTGGACGGGGATTTGGGTACTGGAGATGGACGGTTCTGTCGGGGCTCTGTGGGGCCACGGTGATGTGTGTATTTTATCCACACTGTCCATCCATTTTTTACAAATCATTTTACGTGATGTGCCCAAAAATGAGGCAGATCGAATACTCAGGTGGACCACACCATGGGAAGGGGATTGAATGCCTATCGCTAAAAACCTCTTGGGCTGTAGAAGTTTTGGATTAATCTGATATTTATTTTTACCCTTCATCCAGGTCTACGTGACCTTATGAACAGATTGGATGGAAAATAAACATCACAGTCAGCCATAGGAAGGTTTCAACTTTGGGGGTCATTATCATCACTGTTTCCTGTAGTGTGGCCCGTTGAACCTTCAATCTGACTCCTTTTTGGGCCCATGTACTAAAATGATATTTCAAAACGGATTAATGGCTTGGATAAAAATGCATATATCATAGTGAGTCCAATAAAGCCCCTGACAGACCGTCGGTTTCGAGCTAGGTCCTGGTGGGGGTAATACCCCATCCGTGTGAAACCACTATGGGGAGTACCTGATATAAAAATGACTTTAACTATTTTAATCATGGACATTTTGCTATAAATACTTGGTTTTAAAAGCCACAAATCAGATAGTTAACACAAACCAAAGAGTACCTATGTAATCATAAACAATAAGTTGGGGCCTACTGAATGGTGATGTTCAGTCCATGTTAATATTGCAATGATCAGATGATGTTTCAAGAAAATGACCTACCATATTTTCTTTTGTGCTTCATTTTGCCTGCCTTTTTTTTTTTTTTTTTCAAGCTACTAATTAGATTCGTCACGGAACAAACAGACAATCCATGTTAGATCTGGTTTACTAGTCTCTTGTAAATTTATTTATTTCTTAAAGTTTAGAAGGACAAGTACTAGTAGTTGTGAGTAGGTGTTTAATATGAAACATTGTAAATAAATAAACTAATCAATTATTTTAAGACAACTTGTGTAAATAAATAAAGAAACATGACGATGGTGATAGGAGATCCATTACTCTTAATATCTTCACTTTTATGTATTACAGCCATCAACATTTAGTTGTTTTTAACTCAAGGTTATTTTTCAAGTTCTTAATTTATTCATAGCCTATTAGAAGTTACTTCTTTCTAAAATATATTTTCTTTTACACAATGTCTCTAATCCATTGCCTTTTTTGTTGACGACAAGAATCAAGTCATCCGTACATGACATTTCTTTTGAGCATACAAATCACGTGACTCCATCATATATCACCATTTCTAATCAAAGGTTTCCACATCAACAATCGAAGACTTACCCACGTGTCAGTGCACTGCTACAGGAAAGTTGAGGTAGACTCTAGAACTTATTTAATGGAGCATGTTCAACATGTCGGTATCACTTGACTACTACTTAATGTTTCATTATATTACAGGTTGATTGTTCTTATGCTATTATGTAACTTTTGGTATCGAACGTTGCTTCATGATAGTTCATTCAGTTGGAAAAATAAATAAATAAATAGTAGTTATTCAGTTGAAAATCCTCATGATTGGTAGCATGCAAACAATAAAAGAAATTAACTAAAACTTATAATTTTTATAGTACATTCTCTTAAGAAAAATCCTAGCTCTCTCAACAAACAAAATATCTGACATCCTATGCTTCACAAAATAATTTTATTCTACTTGGTAACTCAGATTGTCATGATTAGAAATTCCCCCAACTTTACCAGATTGGAAAAGTACTTTGGCGCTTTCTTTTTATTTCTTCCTTTGAAAAAGTATACAATGGCAACAAACTTGCTAAAATTAAAAATGAAGAGTGACCCACCGTTAAGGGTGGTAAAGAGTGTGGAAACTAAGGTGATCGTTCCCCTCCACCTCTTAAGTTGTGATGCCTCATCCACCATCCATGCATGATTTATATGTATTGTTATTTATACCATCCCCTGTTTTATCTTACATTGTAGATAGAGCATGACAGATACATATTGCCATTTCAGTTTGAGGTTGCATTGTGGACATATATAGTAGGCAAAGTTGCCCACTCATTGAACATCTAAGCATCAAATTTAATTTGTCTAATTTGGCTCGTGGACTGTATGATTTTAAATCCACCATTTTATAATAGTCAATTAGTTGGATAAGATCATTTAGTCACTATGGCTTTTGAGTTGTGATCCATACATAATATTTTCTAATGACTTGGATGATCTAGATTAGTAGATTGTCATGATACAAAGATTGCCTACAATTGAAGGCGACAAGAAGATTCCTTAAGCCAGATGTGGCGTAATGAATTAGAGTGCTTGCAGCCTTGATGCTGTCTGATAAAAGAATTTCATGTGCATTTATCAAATACAACCCCCACATTAAAAAGTAAATATTGCCCAAGAGAAATAACATTTTTATCATTTTCATTGTGAAACCCACATCCAGCGAGTATGCGATGCATGGAGGGATGTGATGAGGTCAATCATCGTCTCCTCAGGTAATAACTACTCTGAATTCACAGAGCTCTCTGAACTCCTCATAGAGTTTCTTTGAATCCACGAGCGATAAAATAAAAATAATTTTTAATAAATTAAAAAATAAATTAATTGATGATTAAAAAATAAAAATAAAAAATTACAATCCTTTAAATAATGACCTTGAACTTCTTTTTTTTTTTTTTTTTTTTTTTTTTTTTTTTTTTTTTTTTTTTTTAATTTTTTTACACACGCACCCGCCACAACCCCACACACGCCGTAGTGGATTTCACCACCTATGGGTTTCGAACCCAAGACCTCATGTTGAAACTCCTCCGAGTCTACCACTCGGCCAAGGACTGGAACCCTAATGACCTCAAACTTGTGTGGGAGTTTTAGATTCAAACACCATAAAAATGTGACTTACTATAAATAATAAACTTACTAATTATAGACAATATTCATTCCTACCACAGTTCATGGTTTTCAGCCAAAAATAATAAATATCCAATTTGTCCTAACGACGTTATTCTCCTAATTTTTCTAAGCTCTTCTCATGTCGGGGCACGACTACTACTGCAACTGATGTGATCATTGTGGTGTGGACCACCTTTTGCACGATAGGATATCATACATCATGGATAACAATCACAACACAATGGGTGAAAATTGGATGGGACAACTACATGTGATCATTTCTCTATATATCGTTGCCTCTTGCTGGAGCTTACGCCTCTCCTTTTAAGCATAATCACACTTAAATCTAAAGAGTCTTTAACGATGTTAGCCCAGGTTACCTAAACAAGCTAGAAGTGAGGCCTACGTGGTGTATGGATCAGATCCAACCCATCCATCAGATACATATTTTCAGGTTTGAATATGGTTTCGAAATCAGCTCGATCCAAAACTGTGGTGAGCCACGAACGGGCAAAATAGATGGAACACCCACCCTCTATTTTCACTGGGAACATATGAGTTGCAGAACAGATTGATTCTTCCCCTGACTTTTCATCCAGGGCAGGTGAAGGGTCTGGACGGCCCAGATTCCATATAGACAACACGATGGGCTCCCCATGCAAATCGACGGTGGGATTTCCTTCTCGACTTCTCCTCTGTGCTGTAAGCCACTTGAGATTTCGTTTGGGCTGATTTTTTGGGCGTAGTGGTTCTGTGAGGTAATGCATCTGATGGACAGGTTGGATGTCTTGAGTAAACCACTTGGATCCTGCATATGCTTTGTATGATGCCATTAATTAGAGCGTTCTCTTTTTAAACAACATACGAGATATAGATTTTCACAGTTGCGATGAGATGTCCCCTTCCTTTGCTTAGACGGAGAGGTACCAGTATGTAGATGCCGTCGCCCAAGAGAGTTTGGTCCACTAATCTTACGAAACAAATGTATGGTTACCTGGCCAAAGTTTTCTAACAGGTCCACGTGTTTCCAATGTAGTGGCCCACCTGATGAGTGGATTGCCTTTATTTCTTAGTAAGAATATCTATGAAAGTTCGAGCCACCTGATGTATGGCTTAGATATTGCACTTACCTTACCTTCCACACTTTCGCATCTGGTGAACCTCATCATATCAAGAGAGTCAAAGATATTGGACCTCCCTTTTCAACCGTCTTCGACTCTCTAGAGATCTAACCAATGGTTGATTCCTCCTATCCAACAGTCTTGGTTGATGACATGGGCCTTAAAGGTTTTTTTTTTTTTTTTTTTTTTTTTAAATTATTTATGAATTGTTAAAAACTATACTCGTTTGCTCATGATGAGCACAAACAGTTCAGCCAGAGTTCCATTCAAAATGTTTATGTTGGGTGAAAGCTTGAGCTCAAACCCAGCCCAAAATGTATATACTGGGGTGAGGCTGAGCCCAAGCTGAAGGGTTGGTTCGGTTGGAGTGTTTGTCTAGTGTGTGTGCAGTGGTAAGCTTGGGTGAGCCCCACTGTGATGTTTTTTCTAAAATCTGCTCTGACCATCAGAAGCGTCAGCCCATGTTAGGCCCAAGGTCCAAAACTCAATGACATTCATGATTCAGGTGGGCCATAGAGTAGAACTGTGTGCATGGGACTCAGGCTTAATTACGGTGGCCCACGTCATAACTTTTAATGAGGTAGCTGATGGTTGGAGTGGATTTCACAATCATCATGGTGGGCCCGATAAAAATTTCATGGATGGACGTCCTTCTCCCAACTATTTCCTTTGGTGTGGTCCACCTGAATCATGAGCCAACCTGATTTTTAGTTCCTGTGCCTAACAATGGATGAAGTGACCGATGGTCAGAGTGGATTGTACTACACATCCCGGTGGTACCAACCATGTTTTCCTTGGTGTGGCCCACCTGAATCATGGATGTGATTGACTTTTGGGCCATGTCCTAACATGAGCTAAAAAAATCTTATGGCCGGAGTGATTTTTAGAAATACATCGAGGTGGGCCCCACCCCAGCCAACGAGAGAGAGATGGGGCATCCCATAGAGGACAGACCATGATGCAAAAATCATGTCGATCAGATGATCATAACCCTTCAAGTGAGCAATGTGAGATGGCTGATATGATGCAGGAGGGGTCAATCTTTGATTTGGACTGTCCATTCACGCCAAACCTCTAGGACCAGACTCGATAAAAAATCATGTTGATAAGATGATCTGAATTTTTATATCTTGGACATGTTGTTATAATACTTGTTTTAAGATCCATAATTAAATCAGATGGTTAATGCTAACCATAGAATACCTATTAGCAATCCATGTTGGGCCTATGAATTAATGTTTCAAGAAAATGGCCGAACCTATTTAATTTCTTCTATCCTCCATCTCACCGACCTAACCTAATGATCAGATCTATGTAATTTTGCATCATAACTAATGAATGGCTGTATGGAACAAACAGACAATTCATGTCAAATTCAGTCTACTAGTCTAGTCTAGGACTTGTATTTTTCTATCAGCTATGAGTGAGATTGATGTGAATACATGTTTAATATGGAACATTGGAAGAAAATCTTAAACGATTCACAAATAATCTACAAACCAATGATTAAGATTATCCTTTGCATTATAACCTGTGAATGGTGGTACAGGACAAACAGAACCCATGTCAAATCTGGTGGACTAATCTAGACTTGTATTTTCATTTTTCAATTAATTATGAAGGAGATAGTTATCGTTAGATGTTTAATATGGAACATCAAAAAGAAAAATCTTAAACGGATTGCACATAATTGTTGTAAACTGATGTCTTAAATCTTGTCTTTATGGGCTGCTCAGCCGGTCGAGGGCCTGGTTCGACCAGTCGAGGGTCCACTCAACCGGTTGAGGCCTGCTCGACTCGAAGTCCAGCGAATTATGTCTTTTGCTGTTCCGTGCTAATCGACCAGTCGAGGGACTGGCTCGACCGGTCGAGACCCTCCTTCGACTAGTCGAGGGTTACGCAGACAGTGCGCGGATTTTGCGTAGACTGCTTAAATTCGAGGTGGTTTCGCAAAAGTAAGGAAGAACAGTTTCCTAAACTATAAATAGGGGTCCCTAGGGCTATTCTAGGGCATTCTAAAGCTTCCTAAAGGTTTTCTAAGGGTTTCTAAAATGGTTCTAGGGTTATTAAAGGGTGTAGCAAGGGTGAGTTCGAGGTTGTTCGAATCATGTAAGTCCTCTCTTTTTGTAATTTCTATTTCATAGTGAATTTCTGTCGCTTTGTACCGTGGTTTTTTCTCGCAAAGGTTTTTCATGTTAAGTCTTTGTGTTCTCTTGTGATTGCTTGTTTTTCTTGGATTGCTATCTAAGATCTAGATCTGTGTGATTCCGCATAACAAATCCTCAATAATAACTCATAAGCCAATTATTCTAAAGTACACAGGTATTGATGGTGCTCTTAAGGTATCTAAGGGGGCACGGGTAGTCATGAAAGCGCAACGACTCGGTAATCTTTACAGGTTGATTGGGAGCACTTCAAAAGGTCGAGTTGCAAAGGTTGTAGCGGATTCCACCTCTGCACGTAAGTGGCATGTGGGCATGACTACATGAGCGGCCAGGGTAGGAAGGTTAAAATGTGCGGACGGAGATATGGAGCAGGTGGAGCAGCCACCTGTGTGAAGAATCACACGGCATAATGGTAAGATATCGGCAAGGTATATGGACGACTCCAATAATCGCATGAGATTCATCTTCTATTCAGACGGCTCTAGGTGAGCCTAGTGCTGAGAAGTATAAGGTGACTATGAGCGATGTGATGAACTCATTATACCCGATCGACAAATAGGAGCTGGTAGAGCTTTCAGTGGGCCGGGAAGCAGTTGGATGCAGGTGGATCTTCAGGAGGATATAACATAGATACAGAGCGAGGTTGGTGGCAAAGGGTTATGCTAAGAAAGAATGGATCGACTTCTCAGAGATATTCGCACCGACGGTATAGCATGTGTCTATTAGATCCGTGATTGGCACTAGTTGGCCAATGTAATCTTGAGCTGGAAGGATGGATGTGGAGTCTGCACTTCTGTCAGGGAAATTGAAAGAACAGATCTACATGAAGCAACCAGAGCAGTTCGAAGTTAAAGGGGCTAAGAAGAAGAGT